>JAQJVL010008236.1:0-20569 GCA_035578905.1 Stictocephala bisonia
CATGTTGCCAAATGCATCAGGCACAGTCAACTTCCTCCTTTGAATCATTTTTCAGGGGTTTCAAAATTTATGGTCTACTTGGAAGGGGTAAAAATTAAAAATGGACTTACCCTCGGCCAATTTTCTATGCATGTAGTTCCACTCAAATCGGGCTGGGATGACTTCAAGAGATTTTTCCACGATACTTCAAAATAAAGTAAGAAAATCACATTTTTTAAATTATTCCACAAGTTTTATTTTATAATAAGCGGCTTTTCGCGGTTAAGGCCATAATCTGTTTTTGTAAACAGAAAAAAAAACATATGTTTTTTAAAACAAGACAATTAGTAATATGATATAAATATAGATATTTTTAAATGAATTTAAACTTAAATGGATTAGTAGCAGAAAGTAATTTTTAAAATTAATATTATTAAATGGAAAATATTGATTTTACAATTGAATTATTTTTTTGTTTGATTTCTTCTTTAACGAAAGCCCGCTACTACACGGTTTCAGATTCGGCTTGTCAGTTGGACTTGTCAGTTAGAACTGTTCAATTCTAACATGACGCAGGCATTTCCCATACACACGTTCAGTTTGTTGCGTACAATTTCGCATGTGAACTCCGATGTGGTTGTCGGCTTTGTTGTTCGGAAAATTGGCTTAAAATGTTTTTCGGACGATGAGTTACTTCTGATGTATGGTGCAGTGCTTGTTTAATTGTGAAAAGAGATGAGGCGTAATTTCAAGCGAATGTGTGGACCTAAAGACTGGCTTTTAAAAAAGAAACCGGTATCCCATGTTAATCTTTTAAAAAGAGCTTAGATTCATCCCAAGATTGGCATAAATTATTTGCGGACTTTCAGATGAACGAAGAAAATATCTAAGGACCTGCTGGTCCCGTTTGTGTTTCTCGTTCCTTAAGAAGGAGGGACACTGTATGCGAACAGCAATCACTCCACCCGAAAGACTAAACAGCTACTTACGTTACCTAGCAACCGGCAGGTCACTGGAGGTCCTTAAAATATTCAACCATGTTTCCCCACAGGCACTTTGGTAACATTATAGAGGTAACCTGCAAAGCAATTTTAAAAGTGTTGAAGAATGACTTCTGTAAGTTAAGTAATTTTATTTGGTGTTGTTTTAGCTTACAAGTTTTTGTTGAATGTAATAACGAATAAACTACAGGCACCTCAAACATTGTTGAACTTTTATATATATATTTACTCCATAACACATTAAATCGTGTTTTAAATTTATTATTACATGTTGTAATTCGCTGGGTGTAAGATTATTTCGTTGCTACACAAAAAAGGAAGGCAATTCCCGAATGAAAAATCATCATTGTCCAGAAAAATCACCAAAATTTTATTAATTCAAAAAATTAATGGTTTATCAAAAACATAAGTACATGCGTTAACTTTTGTTACAGTTAATGATTTGTGTGTGACTATTATGTGAATATGTAATTCAATATTTATTTTAAAATCGTAATGGTTTTCAGCTATATAAATGCTGTCTAAATCAATAAAAACTGAAATTGTTATCCATATTTCAACTTTATACCAACTTTTCAGCTTTAAATTACTAGTCAAATTACGCCTAAAAACGAAACGTTATAAACCTCATACTTCAAACTTTCAGTTATAAATTTACTGGCCAAATAAATATAAAAGCTGAAGCTTGATATAATATTCCAAACTTTAATTTAGATCTGATCTACTAGGCATGAAAGAGGTAGTAGTAGTCCAGGAAGACATCTGATGGGTTTTTGCCTGATCTGTGAACAAATTTTTAGCTGTTGCGGGCGTTGTTGGGCGTGGTGGTCATGTGTTGCATCATTAGCAATACAACTCAGGGGGTTTTGCAGGAATTTGGGTTGCGGACGGTGGGCTGGTGGCTGGTGATGAAATGGGGATTGAGAAGTAGTGATAGGTTCTGGTGCTTAACATGTTTGGCGGGTGTATTATGTCATGAGTTTTCAGGTTGAATTCGCGTTAAGATCAGGCATCGAACATGTGTTTGCATCCTCTATTCTTTTCTCAGCGTAGATGCGCTGGTTATGGAGGCAAATGCACGAAGTATTAGCTGCTACATTTTGCGTCCAAATATATCAAATACTGAGCTTCACGCTGATTCCAGATAGCTTTTCCCCAAACGTTTTGTAATACCTTGTTTTATAACCTTTTTTTGTTCGCCTTAAAACTGGATTTTGGGTAGTTCACTTCGAGATAAGTTCACTGGCCGGGGTGGAAAGCCGGTGAGGGAAGATTGGGCAGTGTGGGCTGGTTTGTCTGATGGTGTTGTGATCGAACGCTTTTTGGGTTGTCCAAATTAGTTGTGATGCATTTTAGAGTGGGGCTGCGTAATCAACACTTCCATATTGGTTTCATTCTAAAAAACTTCATCAACGTCATCATCATCATTATCATCAGTGGCTGTCGTCGTCATCGCAAACCCTAAACAAATTGCATTAAGGTAAATTATTTCATTATTTACTTTTAGTAATTTCTAATTTATTTTTTGGGTGTTACAGTTTCACTTACAAAGTTAGGAAAGGAAAGGATTGGAAGGCTTTCGCTAGAGGATTTCAATGAAACGCGATGGAACTTTCTCCAATTGTTCTGGGGGGCAATAGACGGGAAAGCATGTGCCTATTAGTGCTCCACCTGGGGATTGGGTACGGTCTTCTTAATTACAGAAGTTCCACAGCCAGTCCTTTTGGCTACTTGGCAGTCTACAACACAGACCTGATATTATTTCAGTTTTGGTGTTGTCAACGGACGTGGTTCAGATGGAGGGGTTAATCGTGTTGTGACATCCATTATAACTGGGAGAAATGTTGAAAAACAAATCTGTCAGTGCCGCAAACATCAATGGTCGACGGCACACTACTGCCATACGTATCGTTGCAGACGAAGCTTTTGACTGAAGAGAGAAAGACCTTTTGAAAGCCATTTACTGCTAGCGTTCTAAACTATGAGCGACGAATCTGCAAACATACAGGGGTTTCTAACCGTTGCAAGAAGAATCATTCGAAAACGTTTTTTGGAATTTTAGTGGCTAGGTTTGGACTGTTTTTCCAAAGGCCCTCTTAACTGCGTCCGTCTTGATATGAATTACAGATGGTCGTGCTTGCGTGCTGCGCTCTACATAACTTTCTGCGAAGCTACTTCACCAAATAAGTCAACCCTTCTGAATGTTTGACGGAACGAGAGCCAATGGAGTATATAATTATGGGTCTACGTTATGAGGACGAGAAGAAACTACAAAAGAAGAATCGAAAAAGGATACGATAAGGGAAAAGGTTGGGAAAAGAACACAAGGGACAGAGATTTCGTAGTAGTATTTTTAATGGGAATGGAAAAGTTTCCATGTCAGTGGGGACAAATATGGTAATATAGCTCTCTATAAGGCACTGGCTGTGTTACAACTTTTTACGTTTTAATTTTATTGACTGAGTATAACATAAAATGTATTTTGACCTTGATTTAATCCACTTGGTAATGTTTAGTATTGCCATTTAAACACATCTTTAATTTAGCCTTATATAACAATTATATGATTTTCTTTGAGAAAAAACCACTACTGTCGATTGAAGTTTTTCATTCGTTAAGTAATTTAATATTATAGGAATTAATAAAGCTTTACTTACGAAAACTACAAAATAGTTTGTTCTATAACTTCTTTTGACTCATTTAATCCCAGCTCATCATATCAAAAACTACTTTATCTGATGTTGTTCAGAACAGTTGTTTGTTTTTACGGTTTAACCTCAATTTTTCAGTATAAGTAATTAATAAAGCCAACTTATTAATTAAATATAAGGTAAACAATATAAAGTAGGCCTATTGATTTTACCTTACAGAATTAAACCAAGTGTTATAAACTGTGGAAGAAAACCACTGAGAATGAGTGGTTACTTATCCATATATTCCATGTATGATAGTGAGTAAATGTTTACAATGATAAAGCTTCAGTTTTAAATAATGAAAGTAATTTTTTAGTACATTTTAACTGATTACAATTAAGACTTTACCTCATCTGTCTGATAACGAAGGATTTGGGACATCATTGGACTTCTTGATCCTATCAAGAATAACACTGATCAAATTAAGTTACACATAGTTTGGGTACATAAACGTCCATCTGCACCTCATTCCACTACACCAAATACTTCCTGTTTTACGCAAGTTCTTTGCGAAAATGCAGTTCTCCAAAAAAACTGTTTATCTTCTTTCGTAACTAGGGTTTCTGTTGGCTAGAGGGATCGATCTCTTTAACTTTTTGTTCGAGCGTTTTTATAAAGCTGCCTAACGTTTCACTTTTAATTATGATAATCTTTAGAGGTTATCTTCAATAGGCAATTCTTCCCCCCTAAACAAACTACTACTCTATAATTGAGAATGGAATCCTTACTCCAAGAACTCATTGCACTGTGTTGATAAAAAAACAATCTTTAACAAAATTTCGTGGATGTCTCTTGGATAAAAGGTTGATATCGGATGTCACTGACCTACGCACACGGCAAAAAAAAATGACGGCGGGCACAGTGTTGCTAGACAGACGCCAATCACTGGTTGCGCATGCGCAATAAACAACCTGCGATTGAGAACTGAACTGACGCGCCCATACACGCACGATCAATTCGGCTTGACGGCAAGCCGATAGTGTAGTCAAGCGAAATGATGAATATTTACATCATGCTATCAGTTCAAAATTTTATGGCTCCTTGGAGCTAATCATCGAATTGGTCAAACCTTTGCTACCCTCACGGTCAACTTTGCCCTTGTCAGTTACGCGCATTGTTCACATCGAATTGACACACAAAGCCGAATTTGAAAAAGTTGTGTATAGCGGGCTCTTTAAAGGGTAAGTATATTATTACTAAAATTTTATAGATGGTTGTATAATTCATGGTTTCTTTTATAACAGACATGCAGGCATCTTTCAATTAAGATTCCCTTTGGTCCATGAACGATTCTTTTAAAGTTAATACCCGATGATCAAATTGATGTCGGTGAATTTTCGTTATAAGCGTGTTCTACTAATTTTGATTTTTCGTTATTTTGTGTTTTGTAATTTATTATATGTTCTTTGACTCTGTGTTACTATAGGTCTAGAGGTTTGGCCAATTGATAAGTTTTATTACATTCACATTATCAATTTTTGTAATTATTATTTTTAGATTCTTGAATTTGCTTCTTGGGTTTTTAATTTGTTAAAATAACTACGAATGGTTATTATTTGAACTAAAGAAGTACGAAAAATATGTAATTTTGAGTGATTTTCTAATTTGTTTCTGAAACTCCTTATGTATATGGAATTGTAACTGTAGTAAGAGAGTGGTTAATTTTCATTGTGGGCTTCTAGAGTTTTGAATTTGTATTTTTTTCAATTTCGCCCCTTTTCAAATTTTGCTTTGTAGGGTAGTATTATTTTTAATAGTTGTGTAGTATTCTTGTCTGCCTTTTAATTTATCTTCATCATTTGTTTACTAAAATTATCTATTTTCTTAAATAAACTTTGTATCATTCCAATCTTCACATGGTTGAGGGGTGATTTGAAAAATAATTCATGTATTGGCCACTGAACTTTTTTTTTTATGGGTTTATAGTGATGTAAAATAAGTTATATTTTCTCGTTGATTTTGAAACTAATCACATCTAGAAAGGAATTGTCCATTATTTTAATTTCTAATGTAATTTATAGTTGGTCTCAAAGTGATTTTATATGATTTTAAAAAATTTGTTTGGAATATTCAGTTTGATCTTCCTTATGCAAAAATTCCGGTCAAACATATCGGAGGCAGATTCTTTGGTTTTGGGTGATTCCATGTTTTAGCCAAAATAATTGGACAAATTTTTTCATAATTTATCCTATGAAAATTTTATCTTAGTATTGGATTAATACTACCACCATAGGTAAGTAAACCCTGAATAAATTTGGCTTTAAAATTGTTCTTCATATTGAATGTAGTTTGTTATGTAAACACATACAGTCAGGAAGTTCTTAATATACAATCTAAAACTGATACTTTTGTTCTCTTCTTTGAAGGATTATCATCTTTGTTCTAATAAATTCTTTGTATATTCTTAAACACTTCTGGAATAGGTTACATTTGTAAATAAACTAGTTCACATCATAGCTGACTAGAATTATCCATGACAATTTTAAATTTTGTATTTTGTCCTAATTTCTCAATAAAGTCTTCGTGAATTTTTTTTTAATTAATGATGTAGAATTGCCAAATAAGGGATTAAGGCATACGGGTAACAAATTTTGATTGTTTATTGTACCGTGAATCAATCGAACTTACTAGGGGTTCCTCAAGGACATTAAATCTTTGTGAAGCTTAGGAAGTTCATAAAGATGAGGCGGGAAGGTTTAGAATACTGTGGACCGTATTTTTTTGAGGAGAGTGATTTTCCAGTTCATTTTTTTAAAATCTTTTAGTGTAATTTTTATAGTTCTTTCAATTTTCGTTGTAGGATCTTTTTTTTAATTGGGACAAATATTCACAGAATTTTAGTAGTTGTTTACCTTTTTTTCTTCATAGTCTCTCTTATCCAAAATGACTGTAATTTTCCTTTAATCGGCGGGAAGGGAATTGACTTATATAGATTCATTCAGATCGAAGAGATTTTAGAGCATTAATTCAAGTTTCGAAATGTTTACGTTTAGGTTTCTTTGTATTTTCAGTGTTTTGTCTTACTTCATGTCGATAGTAATTCTCTTTGATTCAGTTGGTAAAAGATTAGCCAGTGAGTCTGTGGGTATGACGATATCAATATTGATAAAATGTGTTTTTGAAAATTGAAAAATTTTTAACCCTTTAATTAATAAACTCAATTCTTCATTAATTAATGCCTTTTTGGAGAGTTACTACAAAAAGGGATTATCACAAGTACTTTTCATTTGTTTCAGAATTTGATTAGATTCATAAAAAAGGACATAGGGTACATTCTTCGTTTTGAGTTAAGCTTTTTAATTTTCTTTTACTTGTTTGTATATTACGTTGTAAATCATGTCATTGATCGTTTCAAAGTATCACTTAACAATATGTCAAATTGTATTGAATGTATATTAATAGTTAAAAAGTTCATAAATATTTGAGATTACGCTTACATTGTCATCTCAAACTTATCCCAATATTTAAATTTCTTCATTTAACCAAGTTTGTTTCGCTTTTTTTTAATTGAGTATTTGAGGAATGAGATTTATGTTAATTTTTGATTTGTATATTAGTTAGGAAAAAATTTCTTTAACTTTACGGCATTGACTGTTGAACAAATGTGTTTTGAGTACATAGCCTCTGTTTTGTTTTATGTTTTCTTTGAGTATACACAGTTTTTCCGTGTTGCTTATCATGTAGAAGTTTTTCATGTTCTGGTTGTATATACTTGGATGGAATAAACGTTGGTTTTAAAAGTAGAACACATTTTTTAAATTTATCCACTATTTTTTATTAAAATATGCGCTTTCGGCCGGTTAAGGCATCATCAGTTTTGTTAACAGAAAAAACATATGTTTAAAAACAATACAGAAATTAAAATATGATAAAATATAGTATTTTTTTAATGATTTAAAACTTAAATGGATTAGTAGAAGAAGAGTAATTTAATAAAATATATTAACACTTGAAATATGATTTTACAATTATATTATTTTTATTTGTTTGATTTCTTCTTCAACTTAAGGTAAGTATTATATTATACTAAAATTTATTTAATTTTATATTAAGTTTTTAATTTAAATTAAAATTTAATTTATACAAATAGCGTAAACTTTACTGCTACGTATTAAACTGCGTGTACCGCTCTCTATCGTACTCAATGAGGTTGGTAAGTATGAGACACGTCGAATATGGAACCGTATTTGAATCTTATTTTCAAGCCCAAAAAATATAAGTTTATTTAAAAAAATGAATTATTTAGAACTACTATTTTTGAATTATTTTCTTTACCACATGTATCGCAATTTTTATTGCGACCTCATTAGCGGTTTGTAAAGTTTATATTTTCCCTTTATCGAACTTCCATAGGACAAATTTACGTATTTTTTACTATTACAAACATTTGAATATTTGAAATAGGTATTTAATATGTTTTATTGTCTTTATTATCCTTAAAATACTCAACTTCTTATAAATAAGGATTAATATAAAAAATGTATAACAAAACTATAATATTGTTGTGTAAATTACAATTTTTTCAATTCTTTTTTGTACATGACATTTAGTAACTAATGAATAGTAGTAGGAATAAGTCCTTCCTGTATTTCTTTCAGTCTCCATCTTACATACTTCTTAGTAGTTTACTGAATAACTATACATATACTGAATTAACTATATGAACTATACATAATAAACTAATACTGAGCAAAGTCTTTATCATGTGCTGTAGTCTATCTTTGCTGCCAATTTCCGATTCTATACACAAAATAGACAACGCGTTCAAATTTATCTTTCTTTTAATGGTTGATCTCTCAAATAGTTTTTCACTCTCTTTAAACAAGGGAAAATGCTTCTTTCACCTGAGCAGTTTGTAGCTGGATTCGACAAGACAATTCCTGAGGTAAGTTGAAATGTCTATCAAGACGAGGCCGTATCCTTCAACTACTATCACACAGATACTGACACAGTAATGCTTGGGAAAATGGCAGAACTCATCGTGGGAAGTCATCTCCAAGATCATTTTCGGTAAGTTTTCTATGAGGGGTTTTGAGGCTTCGATCTCAATACTTTCTTCTACTTTTCCCTGAAGATTTTAATTTGTGTCAAGACATTATATTTATGTTTTGTCCTCATTGAATGACTTTGAACTTCTTTTAAATTCAACTTATAACTGATCAATTATAACTAAAAAAGTACTGATTTTAAATATTCTCTGCCATCAAGTTCCAGATCCTCAGTTCCTCGTCATCTTATTTTTGTTTCTTTTGAGAATCCTTTTACAGTCTGTTTCGCTAACCTTTTCTTTTCCAAAATGTTAAAGAGCAAGTGATTCATAATAATCAAAATAATTTTCTCTTTTGAGAGAGAAAATATTCTGCTAGAGAAGAGTCGCATACAGCTCGTGTAACGTTTAGAAATCTATTGTCTGAGACTGTATTTTTTTTGAATACTTTATTAAGTTGGGTATAAAAATTGTGGTGCTCAAATGCAAAACCATAAAGGCTTCTGTCTCTATAATCTGTTCACTTTTTAAGAGAATTCCTACAGCTTCACATCGTGGTGGTGGGATTTTTCTGTGGAGTCATTTTCTATTAAGTTTATTTAAAAACGCGCATAAAATTCCATTTTCCATGACTCTCTAAAGAGCCTTTTGGCAATCATCGTCCCTTGGCCAACCACCCGAGTATTGGTGATAGTTTTTTAGTTGTTTTTCTTATAGGTCTCGACTATCAACGTTTTCCATCATTTTTGTCGTGCTTGGTTAAAAGAACATATTGGTCTTGCAAGGATCATAAATAAAATTACAAGTTTACAAGATTGCGGCCTCGATGTTCCAACTAAATTAATGAATCGAGCTGCACCCCTGCACATGCTACAAACATTGCCCAATCAGGGCAAGGTCCTTATCTTAGCTTGCAAGCATTAAAGAACTCAGCCATATTCGAGGACATTGTCGAAGACTGCCCTCGACAATCACTGATATTTTTTATTATAAAAACAAAAATATTTCGGATTCTGTTTAGTACCAGCATCTTTGATACATTTGTTCTTGCTTTGTATCCAATGGTGGGGATAAATGTGACTACTCGTTCACATGGGAGAATAACCATCAGGTTCTAGAACATATGCTGAAAAAAAGTGTTAGGGGTCAATGTGTGAGATAATCAGGCGTATTAGAAGTCAATTACAATGCTAAAATAACTTGGCTTGTTTTACTCCTCACATATTTTATTCTTCACTCTCACAGCCATTTTCATCAATATAGACGTAGGTGATAAAGTAATTTATGTGATCCGGAGCCAGGATTACCATGCCTTGACTTGAAATATGTTTTGCCAGACAAGGATCACATACAGTGATTATTCCAAACCATCTAATAGTTTCTTTCTTTGAGCAACCTATTATACTATTGTCCCCCTAAGGGACACGACTTCTTGAGTAAGAGCCCAAATTGCAGCAACTACTCGGGTAGTTAAAGAATATTGCGCCTACAGTAAATGGTTCGTCATCAGTTGTTGCAAAGCTTGAATTTAAGTATGAAAGAATTGCAGCCTCTTGCTTTCTGTATCAGCCAGATGATTGGACCATAATCACCTATAGCCTCTCAGCTCTGCACGCCAACTAGAGTGACTGGCACACAGTGATTCTATCAGATATGAGGAACCACTGGTTAATACATAAGTACCTTATCAAAATGGGACGGTGCGGCTGGAACTCCCAGGTAGCAACAATGGCGTGAGCTACGTACCGCTATAACTCCCACAGCTGTTTGTATAATATAAAATAATGTAGTATTGCGATACCGTCGAATATAACTACAACACGCCAGAGACACTGCCATTAGGTTATTATAATGGAAATCTCTATATTTACAATACTCACCCCAGGAGCAGCACAGTGTTTGTGCTAATGAGCTGCGTTTGCCGCTTATCTAAATAGTCTATTGCTCGTCGAGTCGACCTCTTATGACCCTCGAGTTTCATTTCGTATTGAAACATTCATATACTCATCTTATCATAGCCCACTGTCAAAAGTTCGCTTATAACTGCATCCAACCTGTTCCACACATCGCATCGGAACCTGCTTGCACATGGCGCTCCCCACACGCCGCTCCCCTCTCGACCGCGACGTTCCCACTCCCTCAGATCAGCTGCCCTCTGCCGCCACACACACCGGCCCCCACCCCTACTCGCCGCCATCTGCACTGGACCCATATACACAGGCCACATGATTCCACTGAAATTATCTAATTCAATACGGCTAGAGCGTATAAAACCCAGCCTAACCTCCTACAACTTCTTGAGCGATTTGAAAATTTTAACGACCGACGTGTAAACCCTATAAATACGTATCCTACCATGCCCGAGTATTAGCATCTTCACCCCCCCGCACTAACCCAATAACGTAATCCTCTTCCTATACGCCCACCACTCGCCTGCCCTTACACTTCTACCTGACCCTCCCGCCGCTGTGCCACGAGTTTCATGCCCGCTACGGCACGACTCTCACCCTAAATCACCATTCCGCACCAACACTCTATCTCCACAATCCCCCTCCCCCGCCTGACCACCCTCTCATCATAATTACTCACTCTCCAAACCCCAAAATTTATTATAACCACACCACCGAAAAAGCCCCCGACTCCCGAGACCCCTCCTACCCATATCACATCGCACGACTATATCCCATCATATTACCCCCCTACCCTCTTCGTATCATGCTTGTAAGTCTACCCACCCCCCGTCTTCTCCCGATCCACGCATACTAGTCGTTAGTGGACTGCTTGGTAGTGATTTGACGACCTGTCGATTTAGGTCACTGTGCTTTTCACCCCTGAAATCACACAGGTCCGACACTCCCCCGTACACCTCGACCCAGCCGGACGCGCCGGCGTGTTGACATGCTCCTCCCTTACACCTGTGCATTCGATTTCGTTGGCAAGGCGCGGTTGCTTTGCTTCGCCGCCGTCACCCCACGCCACCCACGCACGGCCCGCCACGCGCCCTCAACTCACATCGTCCCCCTGTAACCTCTCACCCGCGCTCCAATGCCTCACACTCGCCCTCCCCCCACACACCCAATTGACTCTCGTGCGAAGCGTTTATCGCCCTTTAAAGCCAGCCCCGCCCTACCGGCTCTCTCCAAATCCTAATTTCTTTCTGAGCAATTTATTTAATTAAAACTTTTTTATAAATTTTAATTTCTTTTATTTCAATGAAATCTTTCTCAGGGTCGTATAAATGGGTAATTTGGTGGGACTGTATAATTCAAGAACTCAAAATTTACTTTATAACATCAATTTATTCACATTTGATTTTAAAGTTTACTCTACTTTGTTTTCTGACAATGTTATTTTAATATAAAATTTGGACTTTGATCAAATTACTAAAAAACATTATTAATCGTTCTTTACAAAATACTTAAAATTTAACTTATCTGAGGGATTAGCATTCTTGAAGTCGAATCTACTGAAGACATCTAATCTGATACATATATATGCACTGACTCTAAACTGCACACAAGTAATTTAAAAAACAAATCTGTAATTTGTATTACATATGACAATGAGCTTATGTAAATTTATTTATAATTTATGGACAAGTTGGTGTCCTGAGGACCTCAAACTTGTTGCACTTGTTAAGACTTCAAAGAAAGTTGAAAGAGTCGAACGCCTCACTTCCCTCCGTCGACCTCGTGGTCCTCTCCCTCTCTATTTTTGGTTAGCCTATCCCGTACCCCCTTGCTCCTTGTACTTTCCAGCCAGCCAATCGCGTGTCTCCTTGCTCCTTGGGTTTTTCAATTTAACGTTATTTCAAATGATTTGTCTCCATAAGGTGCTGCCTCTGCCGAGAGATTTTGGGACTAGCTGTCCCTTCCTCTTACGGTTATCATTTCGACTGGCGACACTCAGACCTGTCCCCATCTGTTTACTGATAATTTCTTGGAAAAAGCCCACCCATGTCTGGCTTGGTAAGAAAGGAAGTGTTGTATTTTGTTTGGGACAGATATTTCTGTTCCTCTCCTATCTGGCTTGCAACAATTCTTGCAAACAATTGTAAACATAATTTGAACCTTCGTTATTTATTCCAATTAAATATATCCTTTTCTTTAATACAATAATTTATTATTTATTTGAATTAATTAATTTATTTTGTCAATTTGGTGGACCCGTTACACACGGAACCTGTTTTCTTATCTGTGACTGTGATTCGTCACCTGGTAACGCCAGCGGGCTAGCCCGGGTGCCAATAATAATGACTAATGAGTCATTTCACAGTCACAGTTGAGAGTCCGAGCGACTAAGTAGGTACTCAGTAAGTGAGACCGCGGGCAAAGAATACATAACACTTATAAGAAGCGAAACCGTAGTGCTTTTGAGGGTGACGCTTATGAGTCACCGAGAAAGCCTACTTCAGCGAGAAGCCAACAGGTTGCGCTAGCGTCAATGTGGTGGACTGTACTTTTTTTGCCAGGCTGGGACTGTACATTTCTCCCTTAACTTTGTCCTTGGATCGTTCGCCCACCCCTCCCCACCAAACCACGTCGCTTTCACCTTGCACTTGTGCTATTTTCTAATGTTTGGGGTTTTGTGTTGACACATTACGTGGTTAGTTTACTTTCGGTGCGGTATGCAAATTCAAATTGCAGTGTTTTTATAAATTTAAGCAATGTAGTTTTTAGTTTTTGTATATATATAAATATTTTTTCTTTTGTGTAAATATGACTAGTGACGTCAACTGTCACTATTTGGGATGTGACGCCAATAATAAGACTCGTAGTGAACTTCGAATGTTTTACTTTCCTGTGAGCGACATGAAAAGGTAAGCGTTAAGTATTTGTTCTTCTATACAGATTTGTTAAAATATGTTTGAGCCCTACAACTATTGTGTTTTAGCGATCTTGTTACAAAAAACTATCAAAATTACCTAACTTTTTATTTGATTAAAATATTCAGCTTAATAAACAAACAATTTAATATTTTTAATTATTAGCTGAACTGGTTGCTGAGAAAATTCAAAAAACGTTTTGCAAAAAAACCCCTTGTTATTCTTATGGGGAATAATCAAAATAATTGTGAATCATGCTTATTTGTGGACCGATTTTAATGAAATTTGGAATGAACGTGTAGGAGAGCAAACAGTTTCATGAATTGGCAAACCCGCCTACACAAATCATGGGAACAGGGTTTTATGGGGTTTTCATATGGTAACAATAGTTTTTCATTTTTCCCATAACAATTTTAAATTCCCTCAGTTTTGTTAAAACCATTCAAAAGAGCTCAAAAAATTATTTATCAATTTAAATTTGAAATTTGCTGAGTACACAAGTCTGCTGCGACGGGTGTATCATGTTAATGCTGTCCTGCATTAGTTCACTTATAAAGGCTAAACCAAGCTGAGACGTAATAAATATTTTTCTTTTTCTATTAATACTTTATATGAATTAAATCAAACATAACTTGCATAACAGCGATAGGCTTGAATAAAATTATAAAAACGTAATTTTCACCGGTGGAAATAGAAAAAAAATGCTGCTGTGCAACATTTGATCATATGGAACTAAAGTTAATAGTTTAACAGATGATTGATGTGTTGTTATTTCCTTCATTTTTTTCCTTTACACTTTGGATATGTGCTTAAAGTTGATTTAATCATATGGATCTAAAGTTAATAGTTTAACGGATGATTGATGTGTTGTTATTTCATTCATTTTTTTGTTTACACTTTGGATATGTGCTTAAGGTTTATTTGAACATATGGAACTTAAGTAATAGTTTAACAGATGATTGATGTGTTTATATTTCCTTGATTTGTCTTATTTTACACTTTGGATTTGTGCTTGGAATTTATTTCACGCACTACTAAATTATGTGCAAAAGGACATCTATACTAATTTCTAGAGACCATTGAATTTAAACCACAACGGGCTCTGATGCTGGTATTGCTATAATTATAAAAAATACTTCAGTTCTTAATGCATAGGAGCATTATGAAATAGTTTAGTGCTAAAATTACCTCAGTTATTGTCACATACTCCAATAAATCATAGAAACTAATTCATGTAAGTAAATCATCTTTTTAATATCTCTAAATATGTCAATAATGTAGTACGATAGATTATGGTTTTGATGTTTTGGCACGTGGGGTATCAACTAACAAAATCCTGGTTTCCAAAAAATGTAATGCAGACCCTGAAGTAAACGTTCAAAGTGTAACTTGTAAAATTAAAAGAATTAATATATAAATGTAAATATAAATGTAGATATATAAATTACATAAAAAACGGTATTATTGTTGGGTAGTAAGGGATTCGATCGTTGTTTTAGGTGCTGTGACTGGATAGCTAGTAGTGGCAGAGATGATTTTATTGAACTTCCAAATAAAATTCTGAAAAATAAACGTATCTGCAGCAAACACTTTGATGCCAAACAATTTACAAATGAGTTGATTAATAAAATACATAAAAACGCTGTTCCGATACCACATTACAAACGAGCCACTTTGGAGACAATTACTGCAAACACATCAACAAATCTGATTGTGGATTCCCCTGTGAGTACACGTTTAACTGAAGAAACGCCTCTAAAGACAGCCACCCCTCTGAATGCTCCAACACCTTCCACGATAATAAAACCGTCCACGTCAGCAACACATTTTTTGATTACAAATACTCCCCTGACAACCTTAGCACCACTCTCCGAAATACACCAAACTGACACCTCTGGTTCTAGATCAACAACATTCACCACTCAGTCTGCTCCTGTAAAACAACAAAATAAAAATGAATCCCTCCAGGACTTTTTATCTGACTTTTTGCCGATCCAAAGTATATCACATAATGAAGAACTTACGCCAAGGAAGAAAATATTGAAACAACATATTGAAGTACAAAAAAAAGAATTAGAAAGCAAACATTGCTTATAACATCCAAGAGGAAAAAAATAAGCAAACTGAAGAAGCCGCAAACGTTCACACATGACAATATTTTGGACATTTTGAGCAAACATGTCTCAGGAGACGTTCTTACATTCACGAAAATGCAAATGTTTCATCGCAAACGTACACAGTGGACAAACGAAGAAAAAAACTTCTCAATATCATTTTATTACAAATCTCCATCAACATATTTATTTTTTCTTTCTAGAGGCTTCAAACTCCCCTGTGTAAGAACCGTTCAGATGTGGATCAGTCTCATTAAACTGGAAAGTGGATTTTCTGATGAAGTTTTCCAGAAATTATCAGTCAAAGTTAAATCTATGACTGAACATGAGAAAGAATGCATTTTAATGTGGGATGAAATGTCAATAAAAAAAAGTCTCCAATATGACCCCACGCAAGACTTGATTGAAGTTTTCCAAGATTTAGGTCCTTTGGGAAGAGAAAGTGGCATTGCGACACACGCACTGTTGTTTATGGTTCGTGGACTGAAGTTTAGATGGAAACTGCCAATAGCATTTACTTTGTCAGAAAATGCTACGACAGGTGATATTCTTTCATTTTTGATTTATGTCTGTTTGGAAAAAGTATTTGAAACAGGTCTGAAGGTTCGAGGAGTGGTTTGTGACCAAGGATCTACCAACGTTTCAGCTTTCAAAACCCTTGGTGCAACAATGAAAGATCCGCATTTTTTCTTTAAGACGAATAAAATCTATTTCATTTTTGACGCACCACATCTGATAAAAAGCATCAGAAACACACTTTTAAACTGTGACTTGGATGTCGGAGGACGATTGGTGAAATGGTCGGACATAGAAGAATTCTATGATATTGACAGTAAGTCAACATATGATTGTAGAGCAGCACCAAAGCTGACACAACGCCATATGAGTCCACATAAGTTTCACCGGATGAAGGTCAACCTTGCCACTCAGATTTTCAGTTTCTCTGTCTCCAGAGGAATGAAAGCCGCAAATGCATTGGGACAGTTGAAGAGTGAAACAGCTTTAAACACAGCATCTTTTCTAAGCACATGTAATGACATTACAGACTGCTTGAATAGCCGCAGCGAAATAGATGTGTCCTCTAAGACGCCCACTATCACAGAGGAATCCTCAAGTGGAGAAATGCTTGGTCGATGCAGTAAAGAAGATAAAATCATGGAGACTAAACAAATTTAAAACTAACAAGAAAGGAGAAGTTAAAAGAGTAAGAGCCCCTCCCTGTTTTTCTGGATTGTCATCTACAGTTACTGCAACCCTAGCTCTATATCGAGACTTGGAAGCTGAAGGAAACTTGTTTCTACTAACTTCACGACTAAACCAAGACCCCTTAGAAAATATGTTTGGAGTTATAAGACAGAGAGGTGGATACAATGCAAACCCAACTGCAAGCCAATTCAGGCGAAACCTGCAACATGCAATAAACATACGGCTAATGACTCCTCCGGACAGTTCTAACTGTGAACCTGATGATGATGCCACTTTGGATCTTCCCCAAGAGCCGCCTGAGTCCCACAATGGCAATTCACCACTCCACCCAAATGAAGAACTTCACAACAGCATACCCCAGTCAGATGAGAAGCCTACAGCAAACACCTCAGATGAAATCCCTTACATCTATCCTCAAAGCTCGAATCCATCCCTTCCACCCACGCCTTATCATTCAGGAGTCGTCCTGAGAGAGTATCAATCCACAGCAGACAACTCACTTGACACCTTCCACATCACATCCGATCCACACAACATTAATGCTCCAGTAAAACTAGAAGATACAGTAATCAATTACATTGCAGGTTGGGTGGCCAAGAAATGTATTGATCAATTTTCGTGCAAAAGATGTATTTCAACGCTGACTAAAGGAAAAGAGGAACTGGTTGTAACTGAAGAAGCGTTGATCTATTTCAAACAATTCAACGTTCTAAGCTTCAAGGGATTGAAAAGACCTACCACTTTATTGTATAACGTAATAAAGTTCACCACCAGCTCATTTTCTTTTCATTTTACCATGCTTAAAACGGACAAAAATGTCAAGAAACAAGTGATTATTGCGGTCAGAAAGGACATTGAAGCCCGTTTTCCTGAGTGGTTTGACATTGAGTGTGAAAAGCACAAACAGTTCCTGTTAGAGCAGTTTGTAAAGATGAAAATCTTCTACACACTAAAATGGAACTCGCAAAACCTAAGAGATTCTGCACTCATCTCTAACAAACGAAGACAGAACTTCGATGAAAATGAGAAACCAAACGCAAAGTTGATGAAACTAAAAAATGCATAGTTTTTTTTAACGTGTATAGTGTACAACAAGTTGTGAATACTGAAAGCTAGTTTTCCCTAATTGTAATCCTTATTGTTCAGCCGTTTAAATTAATATATTTAAAAGATGTAATAATTTGTTGTGTTGTATGTAATTTGCTGTAAATATAAATTGCCTTTATTTTGCTAATGATGTTTAACTTTCAGTCATATAAATATTTAAAAGCCATAGTTATTTGTTTGTTTTGTACGTAATTTGCTCAACACAGATATTGCCTCTATTTTGGCACAGCCATTTAACTTTGACTAATATAAATATTTTATAGCCGTAATTATTCGTTTGTTTTGTATGTCATTTGCTTAAAACATTGATTGCCTCTCTTTTGGCAATGCCATTAACCTTTAACTAATGTAAATATTTAAAAGCTGTAATTATTTGCTTGTTTTGTACGTAATTTTCTGAACACAGATATTGCCTCTATTTTGGCAATGTCATTTAACTTTTACTAATGTAAATATTTTATAGCAGTAAATATTTATTGGTTTTGTCTGTCATTTGCTTAAAACATCGATTCCCTCTATTTTGGTAATTACATTTAAATTGTATTAATGTATATATTTAAAAGGTGTAATTATTGGTTTGTTTTGTATGTAATTTTCTGTAAACATTGATTGCCTCTATTTTGCCAATGACATTTAACTTTTACTTAGTTAAATATTTTAAAGCTGTAATTATTTGTTTATATTTTGTATGTAATTTGCTGTAAATAGACCTATAGATTGCCTTACTATTGCCAATGATGTATAAGCTTTCAAAATTTACATATTTTAAAGTTGTATTTATTGATTTATTTATTATTTGGTAATTAATGAAATGTAATTATAGAATGTCTGTGTTTTGCCTACTGAAACATGTATTCATAACGTGTGATTTGTATTCTAAAATTAATTTTAAGGAACGATCACGTTCATCAACATTTAATAACATTTTCTCAATTACAGTGGGTTGTATTGTAGATAAGTAGAAATGTGCAAATTGTTTTGGTATTTGGTTTGAGACACATAAAAATTTCAGTTGTGTAATTTTTGTAATTTTGTTTTATTTTTGTTCATAATTGAAATTACAGAAGTAAATCATTGTGTTTTCAAATTGATGATTTGAGTATTTTCTTAGATACCATGTTCAACTTCAAAAATTGATAAAAAATATAGTTTTTATATTAGCACAATTTGGTATTCTAGTAAACTGAAAATCAATAGAGGATATTGAGTTTGCATTAGTTTAAACACCATTTTTATATTAATCTCATAATTTTTTTACTGTAATTAATAATTGTTTTTTTTACGTTAATTTTCCGTTAATATTGTGTAGTTTTATGTATTTTACCCTGTCACAGAATGTTAAATATCATAAAATTTCTAACTGAAACTATTTTCAAATCTTGTGACAATTTTGCAACAGGTACCAAACATAAAATTTTTAATTTACTACTTACATTACTGTAAATGTTCCTTTATGTAAGCCGTACAAATATGTAAATACGACATGTCTACTTCTTATGTAGGCCTGGTTCATATCAGTAGGGTAATTTGCCTTCGGTTTCCGTTTTCGAAGGCAGCCATGTTAATCGCCATAAGGAAAAAACGTAGTGCGCCGGCAGGTCGGCCGCCTGCCTTCAAAGTCTCAGATCGAAGGCAGACATGCTATTCACCCATAAGGAAAAAAAAACGTCGGCCTCCTTCATCGTTGTCTCATTGCTTGCCACATTTGTGTCAGTATTTGTGCCAAAAAACTCTTGGCCGCTCGAAGCACGCTAATCTCCCAAACAAGGAAAAGACGTCGGCAGCTCTGCCGCCTTTACGAAGCGATTAAGGATATGCTAAACAGACGGTATATGGGCTGACTGGTAGCCGTGGACGAGCAGGCGACGTCGAGGCGTCCAGGTGCTGAGGCGTACATGTGCAGGTGGTGATGGTTGGTCCGAAGCGCAATATATTCGTCTCCTGCTGCTGCTGCTGCTGCTGCTGTAGGAATCATGTTATGGAATAAAGAAAGAAAAATATGAATAAAGTAGTATACATTTATTTTGAAAAGCTACAGGAGCTGTGATCAGTTTTTGTACATTTTGCAATATGTGACAATTTATGTTCGATGACCGCTGATAGGAGTGACGTCATTTTCACAATACGAGCTTCAAACCTGATTCGGTCGGCAGCATCAAAAATCCATGGGGAATCTCTGTCTTCTCCTTCGTATATAATATGTACTGCGGTGACTAGAGGATTGGAGAATGTCAAGCATTGCATAATTTGACAAGTTCAATATCGCAGACTTGTTTGGGCTGCTTCAAAAAGGTTTCCTCCGCTTCCTTTTCCGACTTTTGCCGCCTGTACTGAATGTACTTACAGAACGGTGAGTTGAACTCATGATCATGAGCTATGTCATCATAAGGTTCCCACCTAAATAAAATGACTCCACAATAAACACACTTTGTGCTGTCTACAGTGTCGGCAATTCTTACAAACCCATGTTCGGCCAACTGTCGAGGAGTGGGTGTTGTATGTTTCCAATCAGTGAATGTCCTTTCACGCACCGACACCTCAGTCATGTCGATCATGGACAAGTTTTCCATACACCAAGACGCCATTTTTGCTAACATTAGTCTGTGTGCAGTTAAATCCAGAAGCGTAGACGCTATGCCAAAGACCGGGGGTTTTTG
>JAQJVL010008237.1:0-20526 GCA_035578905.1 Stictocephala bisonia
TAAAAAACGACAGTAGTGTAAAACGCGGGTTCTGGGAGACCTTTTGACCTCTGTTATCAGTGTTATCACCACGTGTTGACCCCAGAGGTCAACTTTACTATTGTTTACAACTGATAATCAGCAAGGTCGTTGACCTTTCATTGATAATCACCACGTGGTGACCTTGAAGGTCAAGTTTACTACGAGCACGTGGACCCCCCGCGACGTTGTCGTAGGTCAGTGTTGTTTTGGTGTGACGTCATGCCGTTTTCGCGCTCTTTTTTCTGTCAGTAGTACACACATACTATTGTTTACTACAAGCACGTGGACCCCCCCCGCGATGACGTTGTCCTAGGTCAGTGTTGTTTTGGTGTGACGTCACGCCGTATTTATTAAAATTAATTGTATTTATTTGAATTGCTGGCAAAAAGTGTGGAATACCGGTGCCGGGATCGATCCTAGAACCTTCCGTTTGTGAAACGGAGTCGATACTACCGCAGCACAGTGACACACCCGAGAGGGTAACGTAAGTAGCGGCAGAAGAACGTGTGTGACGTCCGCCGCCGCCTCGAGCCAGATGCATTTATACTATATGAAATGTATATATTTTTTTTCTCCCAATAATTCGTATTTAATATAGTATTACTGTCGAAAAAAAAAAAACAATTCAGTTTCTCTTTATACTATATAAAATGTACCAACTGTTTTTTTTTTCACAGTGTTACCAACTCGCACGATTAATTGTCAAAAAAAATATATGTCAGTGCTACCAACTCACACGATTTATTACATTATACTATAATAAATACATATACGATTATTAAATTATACTATATTAAATACAAATACGATTATTAAATTATACTATATTAAATACAAACGCGTTTTTCGGTGTTACTGTAATATTATTTTAATTCGTTATCCTTTTATATCCTTTTCAGTTGCGAATAAATACGTTAAAACGGTCGTCAAGTATTAGGAGAACAGAATTTGGCAAGATCTCTGAACACAGCCATTGATATCATGAGCGCGCTATCATATCGCTTGACCTCAGGGTCAGGCGGCGCGCTCTTTATCAGCCCGCTGGTGCACGACTTTTCTTGGCAACAATTACGCTTCCTCTTCACTTCTGCTAGCCTAATACTGTATTTATTTTAAAACCTCTAAAATCGCTCACCTGAGCTAAACAAGGTATCATATGTTTAAATAAAATTAATTGAAGGATTGTTCTTAACCAGTCAACGTCTTTTTTTTTCCCTGATTTAATCCTATAAAGAGTATTTATATTATAGTACCTACATATAGTAGATGATATTCATATAATAATTAATATTTATATTTTTGAAAACTCTATGAAAAAGGTTATGCTTTAATTAAAGTGTATTTTTTTTCTCGTTACACGGTATACAGTATTAATGTGAATTATAATAGTAATATTTTGTATTTTATATAGTATTAATTTGTTCTGACCGTTTAACAAATGAACCAGAGGTTTTTTTCTTGTTGTTGTATAGTTTTCATAACAGCTGATTTTTTTTTTACAACAGCTGATGTATCTTCTGCTACCAGAGAACTCTTTGTATACGAGAAAATTTTCTAAGTCTAATTTTGCTGATGCAATATTTCATCATCTGTACTTTGAGTTTGGATCTTGACCACCACGCGGCGGCTAACACGTGTGCACGCGGTCAGACACATGTTCAATTGACGTCATTTACTGAGTATAAATACACCAAGATTTCAAGCACGCAGTATCTGCAGTTGTTTCAAGTTCTAGAGACCAACGGCCCCAACGTCTTTTCCGGAACCTCTAGACTTGAACAACCTGATCATTGGCTGTAGCAGATATTGAATCTGGTGAGTAAATGATTTAGATTTCCCAATTTATTAGCATTATTAGTTATGAACAGTAACTATTTTATATTATTCTCTAACATCATTTTCAATTAATATTTTAACAAAATAATCATTATACTCTTTATGAAAACTAATAATTTAAAATTTATTTACAGATATTTCTTTAACTAAATTATTTAACAACACATTTTAATAATACCAATAATGCGTTAGTATTATAAAATGCTTGGAGAATACAAATTATTTAATTTATGTAAAAATTATATTTATGATTTTAAACAATATTTTAACATTAATTGCATGACATTATTTCTTAAACCTAATTACAGTTGTGTTTTATTTATTTTTATTTTCAACCATACAACTAATTTAACTAAATTACTTCATATTATATGTTCTGATTATAATTTATTTCTTTCTTAAATCATCTACCACATTATTCAAATACGCGTTTATGAAATATTAGTTTGTGGAATTATATTGTATATTTGGTAATGTATGAACTAAAAGATATTGTACACTAACCTTTTTAAATCATTGTCGAACAGACTAGTTATTAACGGTAACCATTTTATTTATTCAACATCAATATTTTAGTAAAATAATAACTATCCAGAGCTTAAATTCATATTATAATTATATTAACGTTACTGTGACTCTTAATACTCTATTTCACAACTTATTGTTTGAAAAAAATAAGAACCATACGGAATGTTTTTAATAAAGTCATATTGTAATAAAATGTTTTTTTTTCTTTTTTTTCAGGCTGTCCATCTGCTTATAGCGAGGCTGTCCATCTGCTTATAGCGTGCAGTACATCTGTTATATCGCATAGATTAGCTACTCAACAAGAAACTCATCTGTTTCATCGCATAGACTTACCACTCAACAAGAAACCTGCCACTTCGTAGAGCATCCATTGTCATTACTAACGGTAAATATTTTATATATTTAACATCAATATTTTAGCAAAATAATAACTATCCTTTTTATGAAAATCAGTATGATCAACCAATTTTCAGTTGCGTTTTTCACTAAATATTTCTTTATGTGCTTTCAACCAAATTGATTATTTTGCTTGAGTTCAAATAAATGTCAGTTTAGAGCTTAAATTCATATTATAATTATATTAACGTTACTGTGACTCTTAATACTCTATTTCACAACTTATTGTTTGAAAAAAAAATAAGAACCATACGGAATGTTTTTAATAAAGTCATATTGTAATAAAATGTTTTTTTTTCTTTTTTTTTTCAGGCTGTCCATCTGCTTATAGCGTGCAGTACATCTGTTCTATCGCATAGATTAACCACTCACACTCAACAAGAAACTCATCTGTTTCATCGCATAGACTTACCACTCAACAAGAAACCTGTCACTTCGTAGATCGTCCATTGTCAAGCAAATACATTACTAGTACGTAGATTATTTTTTATTACTTTAAAAATGTCTCAAAATACAGAATTATGTTACTTAGGTTATATGAAAATAACGGATAATGCTTGCCCACCTGAGTTAGGTTCTCCTAAAGCAGCAGGATATGATTTGAGTAGTGCCTACGAGTATAGTATTCCTCCTCATGGAAAAGAATTAATTAAAACAGATTTAAGTATTCAATTGCCAGAAGGAACATATGGACGAATTGCTCCAAGATCTGGTTTAGCGTGGAAAAAATTTATTGATGTCGGGGCAGGAGTCATAGATCCAGATTATACCGGAAATTTGTGCATAGTTCTCTACAACCATTCAAATGATGAATTTAAAATAAATAGGGGCGACAAGATAGCTCAATTGATCTGTGAAAAGTTTATGAGACCTAATATAGTGGAGGTAAAAATTGAAATGAAAACCAAACGGGGACATGATGGGTTTGGTTCAACGGGTGTTCAAAGACTTAAGTTAGAGTAAAAATTTATTTTAGTCATATAAATAGTTTCTTAGCAAAATATTATTCATTTTTTTAATACGATTTTTTATTTCTAATTAGAACTAAAAGATGGAGAGCTCACAATGGGAAAATGCTGCACACTCTTTTGTTGACGAGTCATGTTTAACACCACCTACGACTGAATATGTAATTGGAACCCTACCACCTTCACCTCCGAAACCAAAAGGAACTCGTGTGGGTAAAAAGACTCAACTAAAGCCTGCACTAAAATCAAATCCAAAACCAGGTACGTCAAAAGGTTGCAAAGAATTTACATTAAAAACCGTTGTTGAACTCCTCCTTCTCAAAGGGCTATGTTCTATAGCCCTATGGGAAAACTCGCTATCAGCAATTAGGAATCAAATTTCGAATTTAGTGAACCAAGAGGTGTTACAACTATATCTAAATTTAAAAACTGTTTGCACTGCCATATCTATTGGAATATTGCAAAATAGTGACCTTTCTCAAGAAAAAATAGAAAGAATTAATGAGCAGGACCATCAATACGAGGAGTTGATGGTATATGTTGGAGAAATATTACCAACTGTTAGCAATCCTGCATTTTACTCCCAGGAGAGTGTAAAATTGGTTTTAGACCTAATAACAGCTTTTATTGACAAAGAATCAGAGGTTGAAAATAAAAGTGAAACTGGTGATGAGCAAAATCTAGATCCTGAAAATGCTTTACTACAGTTGTTCGGCAGTGTTCAGAAAAAGAGGAAAACTAAAGATTTGCTTATCAACCAAACGTTTGCCCTCAGAACCGAGGATATGATTAAGAAACTAACTACGCCCGGAGAGACAGGAGAGTTTATGGTTAAAATTGAGATAACAGATTGTAACGACTTGAAAGGTGTGAGCAAAGATGTCCAGTGGACAAAAGTCTGGAAAAAGATTATATTTTTAACTGACGAATCTAGTTCTACGTATAAAAAAATTAATGATATAATTTTGCAAGAGGCAGCAAAAATAGCAAAAACTAAAGAGGTTCATACTCTTGAGTATGAAACCATGGAAGAAAAACCTACAACTGTTCGTAAGCGAACAAAATATTCTAGGCAGTAAGAAAAACGGGGAATAGTAATTATTTAGATATATTATACTTATTGGTTAGGAGTCTAGTAGTTATTTTATTTATTTTTTTATTTTTTTTTTATTTACAGATGGAAAAGCATTTACCTTTTAAGAAACGATTCAGCCGTATTTCTCCCGAACCAATGGATATTGATCCAGGCCCCTCAAATATAACTCAACCAGGTATATCAGGCTTAAATTGTAATATCAATAACGAGAATGGTGATGACAGTGACTCCGATGATGATGATGATGATGATGATGATGTGCGATTTAAACGTTTCAGAATGAACATTACCGCTAATGCATGTGATCAGTTTATTGAACTTGAATCTGCTTTTGGAGGGAGAGTAAAATCATTTTTCTTAAGAAATAATTCAACCCAAGAGAAAGATCTTTGTTTTTTGCTTTCTCTACACAAAGATGCAATGATAAGAATCATAAGTCAGCAACTGAACGTGTATGGATCTTTAAAATTTAATCTAGTGGTTGAATGTGATTATGAGAAACCTATGACTAGTGAACGTCAAGATCGGTCTTTTAAAACAAAAAACTATCCTGTGTTTAATGATACGAATATCAGCAGTTTATTACATAATCTGTTTAGTAAAATATGTAAAGAAGAAGTTGATATGCAGGCTCGAGGAAGTGGTTGGACTTTATCTAAAGTTGATGGAATCTTGTTGCGGATGAGTCGGTATAGACCTTTGAAAGGTAATACTTTCATACCTCTGCCACACTCTATAGAGTTAAAAAAAGCTGTAATCAATCCTATAAATGTAGACAGTTATTGTTTTAAGTGGGCGGTATTATGCCATTTTGTAAAAGGTGTAAGAAGATGTAATGTTGACAATAGATATTACAAACTATGTAATTTGTTGAATTTTAACGGAGTGGAATTTCCAACACCTTTGAAACATGTTACGAAATTTGAAAAAAATAATCCGCAAATCTCAATTAATGTTTATGGGTTGGATGAATTGAATGAGGTTTATCCTTTAAGAGTATGTGACAATGAAAAGAAAACACACATAGATTTACTATTAATTTCTAACGAGAAAGGTAATACTCACTATTGTTACATTTCAAACTTTTCAAGATTATTATCATCTCAAATTAACAGTCGTAAAAACAAAAAGATCTTTTGCAAGAGGTGTTTAACTTGTTTTGATTGTTCTAAAACAAATGTGAAACTAAATGAACACAAAAAGACGTGTACAGAAAACAAGCCTGTTAGGGTTTTGATGCCAACAAGTGTGAATGCTTTTCCTCCTGTTTTGAAATTTACTAATCATCAAAATATGTTTAAGTTACCCATTGTAATATATGCAGATTTCGAGTGTATTTTAAAACCTGTAAATAATCAATTGACGAGATATACATATGTGAACAATGTCCACGAACCTATGAGTTGGTGTGTTTATATAGTCTGTGATGAATCTGTTCCACAATTCATTAGAGATTCAATTCCAACTGAAGTGTTCATATATAGAGGTCCCAATGCGGCAGAGACATTTATGTCACATATTGTTGATACAGTAAATAAAATTGGTGATTTAGTCAAAACAAATATTCCGATGTTACCACTAACAGTGGAGGAAAACAGACGTGTAAATACAGCAACTCATTGCGAACTATGCAGTAAAGAATTCACATCAATTTATCGGCCTCAAAGAGACCATTGTCATTTGACAGGTAAATTTAGATCAATATTATGTTCAAGATGTAACTTAAAAAGACAGTATCAAAGAAACATCCCAATTTTCATCCATGGTAGTGCTAACTATGATACACATTTTATTGTAAAACAACTAGGTATTGACAATAGACGTGTCAGTGTTATTCCAAACACAAGTGAAAAGTACATTACTTTTTCTAAAAACACATCGAGCGGATTGAACATTCGATTTATTGATACATACAAAATAATGAATTGCAGTTTAGCTACTTTAGTTAAAAATCTACCAAACGATAAGTTTATTCATATAAAGAAAATGTTTAATGATAATGATATGCCTCTGGTTACTCGTAAAGGTGTGTACCCATATGAGTACACATCTTCATGGGATGTATTGAACGAAAAAAGACTTCCATCTCGAAAAAGCTTTCACAATAGTTTGGATAATACTGATATATCTGATGAGGATTATAAACATGCTACTATGGTCTGGAATCATTTTAAAATAAAAAATTTAGGTGAATACAGTGATCTGTATCTTAAACTAGACGTTCTACTTCTTGCTGATGTGTTTGAAAACTTTAGACAATTGTGTTTTAATTCTTATCATTTAGATTGTGCTCATTATCTCACTCTCCCCAGTTTTACTTTTGACGCAATGTTAAAATTTACAAATGTTCAATTAGATTTGCTAACAGATTATGATCAGTATTTATTCATAGAAAAGGGGATTAGAGGTGGTATTACATCTTGCATCAAGCGGCATTCAACTGCTAACAATCCGCTTGTTGAAAATTATAATTCTAATTTGCCAACCTCATATCTAACTTATGTAGATTGTAACAATTTGTATGGCTGGGCAATGAGTAACCCTATGCCTATAAATAATTTTTCCTGGTATAAGGGTGATGTGAATAATTTTCCAATAATGAGTATTCCTAATAATTCTGATATTGGATATTTCTTAGAAGTTGATATAGAATATCCACATAGCCTTCATGATGAACATAATGATCTTCCATTTTTTCCTTGTAGTAAATGTCCACCCAATTCTAAACATAAAAAGCTTCTCATTACATTAGAAAATAAAGTAAATTACGTATGTCATTATGTAAACCTTAAACAAGGTATTGAACATGGACTAGTATTAAAGAAAATACACAAGATTCTACAGTTCAATCAGTCGCCTTGGCTGAAACCCTATATTGATTTCAATACTGAAAAAAGGCAGAAAGCAAATAATTCATTTGAAAAAGATTTCTATAAACTTTTAAACAATAGCATGTTCGGGAAAACAATAGAGAATATTAGAAAAAGAATAAATCTCGAATTAGTAACGTCTGAAAAGAGATTGCAAAAATTAATTAACAAACCCTCCTTTGTTGACAGACAAATTTATGGCGAGTCGATTTGTTCTGTAGAATCTTCTAAAGAAACAATATACTTTGATAAGCCAATTTATGTTGGATTTTCTGTATTAGAGATTAGCAAAACAAAAATGTATGACTTTCACTATAACATTATGAAAAAAAAGTATGGTTCTAATATTAAGATTTTATATATTGATACCGATTGTTTCTTTTATGAAATACTGACTGATGATTTTTACAGCGATATTAAAGATAATCCCGAATTTATGAGCCATTTTGACACTTCTGATTATCCTCCTAATCATAAGTGTTATAGTTCAATTAATAAAAAAGTGCTAGGAAAATTTAAAGACGAATGTAAAGGAATTGTATTGTTAGAGTTTTTTGGTCTTAGACCTAAACTATACTGTTTTAAAACACCAATTCCACTGGATGATGACTGTAGTAACAAAATACAACCTAATGTTCAAAGGAAAGCTAAAGGAGTGTCAAAAGGTGTCATAAATACTAATATTACTTTAGATGATTATAAAAACTGTCTTTTAAATAATCTGACAATTAGGAAAGAAATGAAAACCTTTCGTTCTAAAGGACATGTTATCAGTACTTTAACTGTAAACAAAATAGCGCTTAGCTGTAATGATGACAAGAGACATATTTGTGATGATAAAATAAATACTATAGCTTATGGACATTATTCACTCTTAGACAATATGGAAGATTTGTAAACTGTATATATATTGATATTCATTGTAAAATAAGTTGTTGATGTATCTATTTTTTACTAATTAAAATAATTGTATTTTATATCTCAATGTCTTCTTCTTTTTTCACAAAATAACCTTTTACAATACCAGAAAGTGGGAGATTGAAAAAAATCATAGTACATTTAAATTAATATTCGTTTATTTTATATAATTTTCTTTACAATACCAGAGAGTGGTGTATATTGGATCAAAGCATCATGAATGATCAGACAATACGCCGTTGTATCCTTTGGTATATCGGCAGTTGTTTGAATCTCGATGCGAACATCCAATGATCCAGTCTTTAAAGTCTCAACTTGTTTTGAACAATCAATTACTATTAAAGGTGTCTTCTCTTGAAAAGTCATTATATCCAAACAAGGTTGATCATCACCACCTATGTAATATGATGATTGAAATCTTGAATACATATCATATAAAATTGATTTATTTCCATTTAAATTATCATACGGATAGTACTTGCTGTTCAAGTACAGTTTTATATTATCCAAATTACAAAAATCAAAATGCGAAGCATTCTTATTTGCTTTGTCTTTACGATCAGTTTGAAAACCAATTATTACATATCTTGGCTTCTCCATCATGGATGATGTTTTGACTGTCCAAGTTAAAAACTTTGTAATTGGTAATGATGGGTACTCATGTAACTGCCATCTTCTGAATGGTATAGATATGGGTTGATCTCTTTCAGTCAAACGTAGAAGAGATAATTTCACTTCATCATCAACTCGAACATACGGCATTTTCCAAACAACTTTATTAAGTTGAATTTGAAAGTCAAATATAGATACAGTTGGTTGAAGCACAACATTTTTATCATTAGATGAACGTAACAGGACTAGTTCTTGTTTTACATTCAGTAAAATATGATTATAATCCTCGGCAAAACCGAGTAGTAATTTAAGTGGAACACAAAAGGAAAATGATGTTCTATCAACCATCACACCCATGGTTTCGTTTTGCCAACATGCGTTCTGCATCCAGTACTTGTCTCCTGGTCTAGAGGTAAGTAAATTCTTTATTGTTGTAGAAATACCTACGTTTTTTACTCTATCAATTTCAGTTCCACACAGTTCGTATCTGATTTCATCGAACAGAAATGCCATAGCATTACTAACTAATTGAGTTGTGGTGTCATCAGTTGGAGGTGTACCTGTCTTGACTAGTTTACCTTCCAAAAGTAGATAGCTTTTACTAGGTAATGTGTAAACATCTTGCTGATGAACAGGTATCCGTATCTCATCACTTGTTTTGTAAGAATTTGATGTATACGGATTATGAGAATGCCATTCAATATCAATGATAGAACTATCGAAGCTAGGATTTGTTCCTATATCTAAAATATTATTCATCCTTACTCTTGAAAGCGGACACTTTTGTACGTAGGTATATTTTGTTCCGTAATGTTAACTGCTTAACGACTTGTTCACGACTGACACTAGATTCTCTTTTTGCGGTCAATGTTTTATTTTTCTCTTTATTCGATACAGTAGCGGCGGGAAATACTAAACCCATTATTTTCTTCTCGGCCTAATATCTACTCTTATATTGATATATTCTTCTCTAAAATTAATTAAATTACCAAATTGATCTTCTAAATTAATATAAAATTCGTTCAAACTCAATTGCTTGTTTATTGGTAGATATTTAACTGTATTCGGGATTTCTACAATTTTAAATCCCGGCGCTACAGTTGGATAGAATTCATGTAGTACGTGACCTTCAATCCCGTCTCTATAAGACCCTCGGACTAAATTACATGTGATTCGTATGATGTCTACTTTATTAATGAATACTTGATTAGGTGACTTGTGCACTTTATTCGCTTCTAATGTCACACCCTTTTCAAATCCTAATAAGGACGCAATTGTGTTCTCTTTGGTGAAATCGATCTCTAGTGAACAACTTAAGTGACTTTTTAGTGTATTGTTGTTAGCCTCGAGTTTAAAATGCGTTGTAGGAGACTTTACCTTTAATTCCTCAATCACAAAATTATTTATATCATCTATTTCATAAGCACCGGTAGCTATACTTATTTCTATATCTTTACCGATGTACAGTTTATTATTTACATTCTCTTCAATATTAGGAATTGAATTGTAAGTCATGAGGTCCATAAAACCCATCTCCCATTCGTCTGACGATGAAAGATCCATAGCTGGAAAAAGTGTGCACTTGAGGCTTGAACTTCTACCTGTAATACAAATCATCTCCGTCTTGCGAGAAAGTCTAAACACAAATGACCACAATTTACAGTATTAAATTCTTGTTTAGGAAAGTAATTATATCTAATCACCACTCGATATGGTCCGCTGTTAAAATACCTCTGAAGTTCTAACGGTGGTCTCAGATTACCGAAACTATCAAAATATTCAATGTCAAAATCACGCTTATAGTAACATACCCAATGCGTACCCCATCCTGTAATACTGTCTAGATTTACAACACCAGATTCCTTTTCGTTAATACTTGATGGAAGTAAATCTCTCATAAATACACCTCTGAAATATGGTAGTTTCAATAGTTTCGCATATTTGATTATATCTTTATTTGTTAGCGGAACATTTGGTATAGTGTCTATGAGTGGTGATGAGTATATTAGTTTTTTTTAACTGATCCAGATCCTCTGTACGGTTTTAAGTACAAACCTTTACCCTTCTTTTTGTTTATTGACTGTCTTTTTTTTATTCTTCTATTGTTAGATTGTTTCCTTCGAGGTTTTTTACTCTTACGTCGACGTTTTCTGTTATCACAGCCGCTACCTAATTTACTTTTAGCTTTCATTACGTTTGTAACTAACCAAGCAGCAGCCTTTTCACCTAAACTAGAATCTGATGACCTCACTCTTTCCCAAGCTCGTTCGGCCAATATTCTATCGGCTGTTGATCTTCGCTCACTGTCCTTATACTTATCGTATGCAATGTCGTGATCTTTACAAGCTGAATCTAATTTATTAATTCCTCTATCACCTCTGGCTAATCTCTGTTTTACGTTAGTACCAGGACCACACCACTGATAACCTGGTAAATGTAGTTCTGTGGGTAATATATCTATAGCTCTATTAATGACACTACCAGCCACACTCCCTAATGTACTTATCAGTCCTGCGCCACGATAAGAACTAACACGTCTGTTCATCGTGTACGTCAGTTTTATAGTGTCAGTATAATCATGAGCGTCGATAAGTTTGGACGTCAAAATGTTAGTAGTAGCAGTAACAAAGGTCTTAGAGGACCTAAAGGAATCGGGTTCGAATTAACTAAGGAAGGTGATTATGACATTCGTCGCAAAAGGTTGCGTAATGTAATGGAACCCGAAGATGATGGAGACGCTGTAAATTTAAAACGACATAAATCGTCATTTAATAAATGTTTAAAATTAAATGATGATAAAAAGTACGATGCTAAAGGATCAACAGTTTGTCATGTAGGTGATCCGACTAATCCGACCGATGCTGTGAACTATAAGTTTATCAAAGACCGCTGTGTGACATTTGATAATACAGAAATTAATGCAAGAAATCATACAATTAGCAATGTGTCAGATCCGAAAAAATATCGAGACGCTGCAAATAAATTGTATGTAGACACAATGTGTCCACCCATGACTGAAACTTATTGGAATTTCAAAAACAAGCGATTGGTGAATGTCAGTGATCCAATAAACATGAACGATGTTATCAATTTAAAGTACTTCTTCAGTAAAACACTCAAGTCCGATTCGACTTCTTGGGACTTTGTGAATAAAAGACTAACTAATGTGGCCGACCCTATTCATATGCAAGATGGTGTTACGCTAAACTATTTGGTTAGATCAATTAGTAATATTTTATATGAACTATACAGATTATTGGCTCCAAGTGGTGACCCAATCAGAACATTAAAGAAAGAAGACTGGATAGACATGAATATTGTCAACCCATTTTTCATAGATCCAAAAACAAAAATTGCTAGAAATAACTAAATTGTAAGTAGTTGGTGAAAATAAAATTATACAGTAAAAATGGAATATTATTTTATTTATTACCTCAATCTACAATACTTTTACCAGTTAAATTAATACATTTCTCATCTAATTCCTTTAATTCTTCAATTATAGAGTTTATTTCATTCTGATGTCCAGTGTGACCAATATCTTCCGAAGCATTCAAAATCCTCAGGCGGTCGACCAGTTCGTTGGGATCATCATAATATATGAAGTTTGGTTTGGCGTCAGTCAAGACAATGCCACTTCCACTCACGGTCTGTTGCACCAAATCTGAATATGTGCTCATTTCATTTGTTAATTCATTTTCTCGTGTAGCAATTAAAGATATGATGTTTTTATACTTATTCCCCCTGTTAGACTTCACTTTCCCTCTAGGTGAATAATTTATCTTGTGAGCATTGGTATCTCTGAGAATCATAGCGTAACTATCGAGATCTTCTTCACTGTACACATAAGGATTAGGTATATTCATAAATAAAAGTTCGTATAAACCACGTGTACCCTCATATCTTTTACCATTTATTATAAAATCATCTATATCGATTTCTAATGGCTTATCACCAATCATCCATTGATCGCCTTCGACTCTTATACCATAATTATGATCTACTTCTTTACCACCTTTAAGTAATTTTAAAAAGTACTCTTTCGCTAGTCTTCCCTTAAACTCACGTAGTACGTATTCCCTAGCTAAATTTTTTCCTTGAGGTGTTTTCAACAGGTCTTTACCCGATACCACAGCCGGTGAAACGTACGTTTCTTCAACCATCATATCTTCTTCCTCATGCTGTTGTGGACTTGAATCCGGTTCCATAATGTCATCATCATTATCAGCATTTTCACCATCTTGTTGATCCATGTTGAAACCGGGTATAGCGAAGCGTTTTGAAGTCGGAAGCGTATCTTCTGTATTTTCCTCATGCAGACGTTGTTTTCTTTTCACTCCTTGTGGAGGTGCACGTATGTAACGTTTTACAGGCGTTTCAAAATCCTCTAACTGACCTTTTCTTTTAAGTTTATTGATTCCTTGTTCTGTTATTTCTTCTTTAACTTGTTGTTGTTGTTGCTGTTGTTGTAATTTTTCTCCTTCTTCTGCAATCTTTTTAAGTGGCTCAGCAATGGGCTTTAGCTGTTTTTCCCACATCTCTTCACTATCCAACATTTCCCTCTTCATAGATCTATGTTTTTGCTTAATATTTTTCCTTATTTGAGTAATTTCCTTTATAACCTCCTCTTTACTTTTATCGGCTAGAACCTCGTCAATAGAAAATGTAGAAGAGGAGGACATTATGTGTCTAACTCGGATGATGAGTACAATGTAAATGATTGAAAGAAAAAATACGAGACGTTAAATTACCCCCACTACCACATTTATAATTTTACAAAAATATCAAATCCTCTACGATACCGACCCTTGTTTATATCACTATCCTTGTCTATTACAACAAATCCATTTTTTGACATATCCCAAATCTTTGAACACATATGCTTGAACTGACTAAAACTCATATCAGGACTGATATGGTCTTGATAAATGTGATTCAAATTGCGATCATCTTGTTTAAATATAACTAAAAGATTTGCATTGTCTCTAACCAACTGTTTGGGTATAAAACTGTAAGTTTGACACACGTAAAAAGTGTCAATATTGTTATGACGTCCCATCGAAAAATAGTTTTTAATATTATTCTGTTTGCCACAAGCGATATCATCAAATATCATTACAGAATTTGCCTCAATCTCACTTGGATGAGGTACTTCATCGTTGTCTGAATAAGGATGATATCCTATTCCGTCTAAATTTGACAGTACACACTCGAGGAATGTATACTTCTTTTGATACAGTGATTTTGAAAAAATGTATACATTGTTAAAAAACAAACCCTTAGGTGAGAATAATAAGTTTAAAAGTAAATTGGTTTTCCCACAATTTGATGGACCCACTATTAAACATCTGATTGTGTTTGGTAATAAATGTCCGTGTCTTTTCATACTCTTCTCTGTCTTCTTATCAACTAACATGTCTAAATTAACGATTGGCAGTGTTACAGACTGTTTAAGAAACTTCATTACTATCGTAAATCCTTTTTATCAATCCAGGAGTCATGTGATTTATCAAAACCCAGCCAACGCACTAATAATCTATCGCCTTTTCTCTTAATAATTTTTTCAATCAAGTAAGTATCACCAAAACGTGTTTTACTTAACTCTTCTTGATAAAATCCACCTTTTATTACATCACCTTTATCGTCTTTTAGTACGTATGTAACTGGTCTAGTTGGCTGTATTTTCCATACTGTGTAAATCTCATTACTCCACCTAGGCCAATAACCTTTATTGAATTGTTTAGTTAATCTACTTATTCTAACTCGATCACCAGTATCAAATTTAGAATGACTATTGTATTTCTTTCTATTATTAACTATGTGTAATAATATTTCTTGTTCATTTCCAATATTAACCTGAACAGGCTTAACACCAATAGTTCGATGAATGGTATTATTATAGGTTTTCAATAATTTTGGCAGTAACTCTAACCACTTGTAATTACCCTGCTGACTAAAGTGTCTCCACATGTTACTTTTCAAAGTACGATTGAATCTTTCAACAATTGAAGCTTTTTTATCAGAAAAAGTAAAATAATGATTGATATTATATTTATTTAACAAGAACTTAACCTTAGAATTAAACCATTCTGTACCTTGATCTGTATGGAAATTTTTCATAGAATTTTTTTTCAATATAGGTTCAAGTGCGATTACTATATCATTAGCACTTTTTGACTTTAATGGTACTGCAAAAGCAAATTTACTAAAACAATTAATTACAGTCATAATATATTTAAAACCTTTGTTAGATTTTGAAAAAGGAATCATTTCGACTAAATCTGCTTGATATAAGTCGTTGATTCCTTTAAGTTCTACATGACGTGTAGGATAGTGACGTCTTGCTTGTCTATGTAATTCTTTTGCAATACCTGCTCGTACATTGATCATTGTTACCAGGTGAATAGGTGGTAGCAAAATGAAACAAATGTTAAGATACAAACATATATATATATTTACATTTTAATGAGTTCACAACAAGGTGATGCTTTTAAATGTTCTTCTTTCGGTTTATCCTCCGGAGTCCAATCTTCAAGAACGACACCGCATTCAATACATTTGACAGCGTCTCCATCACCAGTATAGTAGAAGCCTGCATCTATCATATCTTGAATGTTAGGATACATCTTTGGCCATCTGAAGTATGTTAGCGACATAAGATACTCGGTGTTCTTAACAGATTTCTTATATCTACTATAGTTACAAAAGTCTCCAGACATATTTTTAGACATTGAACAGTCAGGATTTTCTAGCTTATGTAAAAAGTTTATGTGTTCTATAGTTAACTTGACATCACCAGATTGCCAACCACAACCACAACATACAATTTTATCAAAAACTTTAGTACAGTAGAATCCAGATTTGATCAAGTCTTTCTTTGTACAATTAAAAATAGAACAACAAACCTCGTCTTCACTATTACTATCACCACTACTACTACTACTATTAGCACAACAACAAGTAGGACTCATGCCAACTGTTCAACTCAATGGTCAAGACCGTAATGATCAGTTTAATTTAGACTGTGGCTGTGGTGGGGGTGTACAAAAATAACAATTCTTCCTTTTAGGGTTAGGTCCATCAAATGTATCTTGAAAAGGTTTAAGCCCAAAATTGAAGTGATCCGTACATCTTAAATTTTTCAATATATCTGGATCATTTCTCAAACTGACGGGAAGTCTATCATATATCAATTCTAAATCTTCGGTATGATTAATTATAAAACTTTTCGGTAAATATTTTATCAATTCAGGTTGTAAATTTTTATATCCTCTACGATAGCATTCTCCAATAGCGAGATTTACAGTTTTTAGCCTATCCTCAACTAATTTCTCAAGTTTAATCCATTGAAGTAGTAAATGAACATTAATATATGCACAGTTTAAAGGATCATGATTGAAGGTACATTTTTTCATAGCACTAGTCTGAGTTTGATTTCTAATAACACTTAAACTAGGACATCCTAAATCTTCTAAATTAATTACATTAACTTTAAACTCTGACAAAAGGTCAGTTACAAATTGTTTCTTCTCATATCCTTTAACATACACATTACCAGAAATATTACAACCTTTAAGTACATCTTTTAGTTGATTATATTCTCTAAACCCAGAACCCCAATAGAGTCCATGGAAGTACTTCTCCAACCACACAACTTGCTTTTGAACATTTTCTGGTAACTTGTTAAAGTGACAAGGTGGTTGAAACAGTTGTAGTTCATAGACTTGCTCATCGGTGGATATGACAGCCAACTCCTTTACAATAAACTTGTTGTCTTGGTTTTTAAATCCTTGAAAGTCCAAAATGAACTCCATATCTGTACGAAAACAGATTAAAATTAGAATATTGATAATTTAATCTTTTTTTAAAAATCGGTCAAGATCTAATTGAATAAATTGAGTACCTAATGTGTAAGTATAAAAGTTTTACTATATTTATAATCCATAATTACCTTTATAATGCTGAGTCACTATTGATAACCTTGAGGATGAGGTTAATACTAATCATAATGATTCACTGCTCCTTCTATTTATAGTCGTCATTAGTGACGTAAATCGATGATTCATCAGTTCAAAGGTTGTAATGATGTAATCTAGGTAAAGGTTACTTTTTAACATGGATGAAAAAATAAACTAAGTCGCAAATTATAATCTAATTATTATTTATTATAATTTTTATGATTAGATGTTGACTTATATACACTGCAAGCTGATTTTTCAGTTTTCATATTAAGAAGTTTCAATTTTTCATTAGCACGAAACATATCAATAAGCCGTCTAGTATCAGGTCTTCGATCCTCTTCGGGTAAATTATAAACTTTTACAGTATCAGAAAATTGAACTTTCTTCATTGTTTCAAAAGTTGCAGTCTGTATCCCAGGTTAACGAATAATTTTTCACTATAGTAGTATTTCATAAAAGTATCCTTCCATGAAATAAATGGTAGAAATGCTTCTTTATTAACACTTTCCTTCTTACAATATAAATACCAAAAGTATTCACACTCAATACAACTGACAGTCTCCAAAGGAAGATCGAATAACAACTCTAATTTAAGATTGAATGGAAGCTTCATCTTTAGCCTTACTGTTGAATCTAGAATTAAACTCGTTATTTATCACTGGCAAGCACCTTATCAATTGCAACCATTGGTCCGAATCCAATTTTATTACTTCACGTTCACTTTGTATCATAACATATGTCTTATCAGAATTGTTTCTGACTAAAGCACGTAATTTATTTCCTATTATTATAAATAAAGTTTCATATTGAAGATTTCCATCATCATCATGTGAATAGATCTTGTGAGTTTCCATGTTGTCGTGACGGTGTCTAAGATAAGACTGAGTTCACTTTTATACTGAATTATTGTCTGTTACAATTAAGTAGAATATTGATACTTAAATCGTTTCCAAAATTCTTCATCAATTGCGTTAAATCCTTTTTTGAATTCTGTCCAATCATCATAATTAAAATGAATAAAACTATCAGGTTTATTATCACTATTCTTTTTTACAATAAAAATATTTGTATTTGTTTGCCAATTACTGAGTATTACTTTTAAATTATTAGTTAATATCAAAGTCTTACTATAAGCATACTCCATACCTGCTGAACACCTTAACGGTCGAAGTCAATTAATGAACTGATCCGTTATACACAACCCAATTACTATTTATAGTTTAAAAATCGTTTCAAAAATTCATCATCAATTAAGTCAGAAATATCAGGATAAACATGTCTCAATTCATTTAACATAGAATTCCACATTTCTTTCCGTGTAAAATCACGGTAGTATACATAGTATGCATCTTTCCATGTTTTTTTAGAAGGATGCCACTTCACATTATTCTTTTTACAATATAAATACCAAAAATAATCATCTTCAATGAAACGCACTTTGTAAAATGGTAAATTTACTAAAATATTATATTTTAATTCTAATGGTAATGTTCGTATATGATCTTCTAAGTACGTATTCCGCTTTTTTCCGACAAACCGAGATCTTCTCTTCTTCATCACCATTTGTACACAAACAACTCACGAATACTGATTCAGCCCTGAAATCTTGATGTATTTATACCAGTAAAATGACGTCAATTGAACACGTGTCTGACAACTGTAACATATCTTTAAGTATCTCCCGCTAAACGTCTTGACCAATATTCTACTAATTCAGACGTTCTGTTTCTTGTTCTTGGCAATGTTGTTGATGATACGTTTGGATCTTGCACATGTTCACCTCCATGTCCGACATGAGTTTGATTCCTATACCATGTAGTGTCACCCGTTGTCCACGTACTAGAAGAAATAAATTTGCTTTGTTCAGGTTTTCTTCCTTCTCTAAATATTCTCTCGTAATATGTTTGATAAGCTGTTATTGTTGGATCGGTTATCGGACGTCGGCTGTTGTTTTGATCTTGATTTGATTGACCCTGAGCAGGAGCATGGTGTGCCATGGTTGAAGTATGACGAACGACTAACAAATCATATACGTATTTACTATAGTATAATGCAACGCCTGACACTAGGGTCAAGCGATGTCCTTGCTCAGAATCTTTGAACTTGTGATTCTTCAACTCCTTTAAGCTCGGCCATTAGTCTGTTGTAGAGTTCTTCCCCACACTCTTTAGGACCGATGCTTTCAAACAATTTAATAAATGAGTATTCGTAATTTCTAACTTTGTTGCAAACGCTACAATCAGAACTACAAGCAGCTGTCTCTGTACGGTCTCTCTTAAATTTTATATTTTCTACGTCCTCGACCAGTTCAGCCATTCTTTGAAGTTTTTCTTCAGCTTCTGGACTCCAGATAGGTTTTGCAAATCTCAGCTCAAACATGACCACCAGCAAGTTTGCACACATTGTATCTGTGGGTAATAGTGTCTGAACAATACCTTTATATAACCCTGTATTGAAAAAGTGGTGGGGGATAGTAATAGAATACTATATTAACGCGTTTGTATTTAATATAGTATAATTTAATAATCGTATATGTATTTATTATAGTATAATGTAATAAATCGTGTGAGTTGGTAGCACTGACATATATTTTTTTTGACAATTAATCGTGCGAGTTGGTAACACTGTGAAAAAAAAAAACAGTTGGTACATTTTATATAGTATAAAGAGAAACTGAATTGTTTTTTTTTTCGACAGTAATACTATATTAAATACGAATTATTGGGAGAAAAAAAATATATACATTTCATATAGTATAAATGCATCTGGCTCGAGGCGGCGGCGGACGTCACACACGTTCTTCTGCCGCTACTTACGTTACCCTCTCGGGTGTGTCACTGTGCTGCGGTGGTATCGACTCCGTTTCACAAACGGAAGGTTCTAGGATCGATCCCGGCTCCGGTATTCCACACTTTTTGCCAGCAATTCAAATAAATACAATTAATTTTAATAAATACGGCGTTACGTCACACCAAAACAACACTGACCTAGGACAACGTCATCGCGGGGGGTCCACGTGCTTGTAGTAAACAATAGTATGTGTGTACTACTGACAGAAAAAAGAGCGCGAAAACGGCATGACGTCACACCAAAACAACACTGACCTACGACAACGTCGCGGGGGGTCCACGTGCTCGTAGTAAACTTGACCTTCAAGGTCACCACGTGGTGATTATCAATGAAAGGTCAACGACCTTGCTGATTATCAGTTGTAAACAATAGTAAAGTTGACCTCTGGGGTCATCACGTGGTGATAACACTGATAACAGAGGTCAAAAGGTCCCCCAGAACCCGCCTTTTACACTACTGTATACAAAGAT
>JAQJVL010008238.1:0-20567 GCA_035578905.1 Stictocephala bisonia
TTTTGGATTTTTTAAAAATGATTCCAATCGCAAGAGAAATAGCTTCTCTAGGACTTTAGAGAAGGTAGAAAGTATTGCTATAGGTCTATAATTTTCGGGATCTTGAGGAGAACCTTTTTTTAGCAGAGGCCTGACAGTTGCTTTTTTGAGCCGTTGAGGGAAAACACCATGTTCAAATGAGGCATTTATCAAGTGGGTGAGAGGGTGAACGAGAAGGTCAGCACATGATTTTAGTGTTGGATGAGATTCCGTCAGCTCCAGCCGAGTTGCCAGGTTTAAGAGACTTAATAACTTCTAAAACTTCATTATTGGACGTTGGTGACAGAAACAAAGAGGAGCTAACACCCTGAAAAACTCCATAGGCTTGAGTTGCAGAAGGAGAACCGGATGAGTTACAAAGCCTATTACTAACTTGATTAAAGAAGGTATTGAAAATATTACAAACTGATTCAGGCTCTTGTGTTACAGATTTATCATTAGTCATGATTGAAATCGGGGTAAACGGTTTATTTCGTTTACTTGGGTTTAAGTCATTAATAATTTGCCAAGCAGCCTTATTGACATTATCCGAGCGAATCAACGTCTGAAAAGTTGAGCTTGACTTGGCTAATCTGATGCTATCCCTGAATTCCTTTTTGAGATTGAGATATTGTACTTTTAAGGGATCACGAGAGGTGAGATGTTTTGTTAAAGAGTACATCTCAATCATTCTTCTTCTTAAATTCAAGAGTGCTTTGTTCAATTTTACTTTTGTGGGGCATGATTTGCTCTTCCACTTTCTTTTCATTTCTGGAAATGCCAGATTAAAATAATAAGTGACTAAATCAAGAAAAGCTTGAAACTTTTGTGACACATCATTGATCTTTCACCACCTGTCTACCAATGGACTTTTCCCAACCCAACAACATGGATTTCTCCCTGGCAGATCAACCACCTCAGCTTTAATCGACTTAACATAATATATAATTGACCAGCTTGAAGACGGCAACACCACCATCGCCATTTTCCTAGACTATAGCAAGGCTTTTGACTCTCTTAATCGTGACCATCTTATGAAGAAATTGGCCAATGATGTATGATTATGTACAAATCTAAACAATGATGAAGATGTTTTATCTTTAATCAGTGGACTTAAGAGCTGATCTTTTCATTAAGATCTATACGTCATAATATTGTTGTCAAATTTCTTTATGAAAATCCATGTCATAATAACTACTAATTTAAAATGTCAGAGGAAACATTATAGTAGAGAGGAACTAAAAAAAGTTGCATATACAGTAAACTCTGGTTAACCGGTAACATTTGATGGAATGTGAATCTGGATGGTACAGAACATAACAAAATTCTTATTTTTAGACAAGAATATGCCACACAATTCCTCCCGCAATAACTCCGTTATTCAGGTATTAGATTTTTTAATCATTTACCTTTGGAAATTAAACAGATTGCCAACCTCACTACTTTTAAGAATAAGGTGAAAACATATTTAATAGACAAATCAATCTATAATTTTGACGAATTTTTTGATTAGTTAGCCTATTTTAATTTAATATGTGATTCAGTTTATAGCTTTTGATTTGTTGGTTTAATCTCATGGTTAATTGTAGATTTAGAGGGTTTCATAATATTGTTACACATATAAGAAAATATTTATATCCTTGATTTATTGACACCATTCATGTACACTTGTACTATCATGAATAAAGAGATTTTGACTATTGACTAACGTAGTGCAAGTGAATGTAATGCACATACACACATATTGTTGCACATCCGGTAGTCAAGCGGTGATGTATGCATATTACCAGATTTAAGTACCTAGAAATCTACTGTAATTTAGTGGTTTACCATCGTTAATTTATTTTTTTTTATACTGTAATAATAATCATTTACTTTGCAGTATATTACAGTACTATATTGAAACATTTATAGTATATTTTTATTGATTTCAATAAAACGTTACCATAAATTACTGGGCCTAAACTATACCTTTTTGTTCTCTCAAAATCTGTATTAATCTGGAAATGGAACATGAATGATTACAAATTAAATTAATGGATAACACAGCCCAACACATAATTTGGTGCCAAAGTTTTTGAAGCTGTTTCTTTATGAATTCAGTGTGCTGAGTTCAAATTTGGCATTAGTTTTTACCCAGGAGCTTTAATTTTTTTGCTACGTGCTATTTAAGTTTGCGTTTTATTGTTAACATTCAGTTAAAGGTAAGAAGAAAAAAAAACATTTTCACTTATTTATGTAATTTATTTTATATTTGTTCAACTGATATACAATATTAAAGGGAAAAGGATTCAAATAAAATATATATATATATATATATATATATATATATATATATGTTTAACTTGGTCAAGATACTAAAAATGTCTAAATAAAGCTCCTTCTCTTCGACAGTCTTGAATGAATTTTGTTAGGGCAGTCTCTCTGTAAATTCCAACAATAGTCTGCCATCATATGGGAATCCCATCTTCCTTGATACCTATCTTCCATAGTTTTTAAGTCTTGATGAAATCTCTCCCCCTGTTCCTCACTGAAATCACCAAGATTTTCAGGAAAACGGTCCAAGTGACTGTGAAGGTAATGCAGCTTTATGCTCATGTTGCATCGTAAGTGATTGAAATTATCAAGCATATTGTTTACAAACTGTTCATAGTTATCAGCTTTATAGTTGCCCAAAAATCCTTTGATTACGAGAACAAATGATGACCACGCACTTTGTTCTTCTTCGTTCATCGATCGTTTGAAAAGAGGATCGTTCATAAGTTGTCTAATTTGTGGGCCATCAAAAATTCCAGCTTTTATTTTTTCAATACTAAGTGCAGTCATCTTTTGACATATGTACAGAAAGCATTGAACATCCTGATTGAGAGCCTTCACAAACTGTTTCATCAGGCCTAGCTTTATGTGCAAAGGGGGCAAGATTATTTTGTTTCTTTCAACTTAAGATTCACGGATAACATTTTTTTCTCCAACAACCATGTGCTCCCTATTAGGCCATTCCCTTTTTGTCCAATGGTTTTGTTTATCCCTGCTATCCCAAAGACACAAGAAACAAGGATATTTTGTGTAGCCACCTTGCTGACCAAGAAGAAAGTTTACCATCTTTAAGTCCACACAAGTCACACACCCGTGATCTTTATACATTATTTTCTCAATTACTAGAGCTATGTTGTTATATTCTTCTTTTAGTTTGGTGGAATGAGCAATAGGAATAGATCCAAATTTGTTGCCATTATGCAAAAGTACACACTTTAAACTGCGTTTGGAACTGTCAATAAAAAGGCGCCAGTCACTTGGAATATACTTAGCTAGACCCATTTTTGTAAGAAGCCCTTTAACATCATTACAGAACACAAGTTTATTTTCTTCAGAAAAAAAGGGAAGCAAATATTTTTCTCTAGACCGATAAAATGTAATTTTTGTCCCTTGTTCAAGCAGATTTTTTTCATTTAACCTAGAAGCTAAGAGTTCAGCAGCTTCCTTTGATAGGCTCAGATCTCGAACAAGATCACTCAACTCTTTTTGATCAAAACGTTGAGGACTGTTTGATTCCTCCTCATAGTCACTATCCTTACCTTTATCTGGTTCACAAGGCGTGTCAGAATGATCTGATTCATCATCTGAGAGCTCTGGTAGTCAAAGTCAAAATATTTTATTGCTGTTGACAAACTCAATTGCATTAACAAAGGTCAATTTCTTAAAAACTAAGTGTAAAAACTACAGGGTAATACAATATAGAGTACAATGATACAAAAGAGAGAATATAGATAAATAAAATCATGTCTCATCATAAAAATAATCATCCAAACTATAATACTCTCTCCTCAACAAAAACTCTTTTAAATTTCTCCTAAATGACACTAGGTCTTTAGAAACTTTATATATTTGTGGAAGTTTATTGTATATTTTTATACAAGAAAAGAATGCTTGTTTTTCAAAAAAGGTAGTTCTATGTTTAGGAATGGGGATAATATCAGGATGACGGAGATTATAAATGGAGTTATGGACCGGAAAAATGTGTCTGTTTTTATAAACAAAAGCAGCACATTCTAGAATATATAAGCTAGTGAATGTTAATATGTTGTGTTGTTTAAAACTACCAATACATGACTGAGATTTTGAAAGGCCAAGTATGATTCTAATAGCCTTTTTCTGTAGTTTGAATACAGAACCAGTTCTTGTGGTCTCGTGGCCCCAGATAATAATTGCATACGTCATGAATAGATAGAAGCAACCATAATATGCTAAAAGCAAGGAATTCATATCTGTAAAAGTGGCTAGCCTACGAAGTTAGAAAATGCTGCTGCTTATTTTTTTGGTAACTTTTCGATATGAAGGTGAAAATTTAAATTTGCATCTATTTGAATACCTAGAAAATTGGTGCTATAACTCGGGCTCAGAACTGATTCACCGAGGAAGATATCAAAACAGTCAAAGTTAGAATTCTTAGACAACCTAAGGTAGAACTCAATAAGTTGTGTTTTACCAGGATTTGCAAATAACTTGTTTTCACTCAGCCATTGCAATATTGAGCTTCCTTGTAGAAATAATTCTACCTCCAGTTTATTCCGGTCCACATTAGAAACGCTAAACGAAGTATCATCTGCGAATAGACATAAATTTCCACCGGTTATGCAAGATGATATGTCATTAATGAAAAGGATGAAGAGTACCGGCCCAAGAACGGAACCTTGTGGTACTCCCGTCATGGTTGTTAGTTCATTAGAACACATCCTTGAGAAACAGCCTGAGTCGTCAATATAGGGAATAGTTACCGTTTGTTTACGGTCAAGTAAGAAGGATGAAATCCAATCACTAGCCTTCCCCCTTAATCCGAGATTCCGGAGTTTCTCAATAAGGAGGTTGTGAGGAACAACATCAAAAGCCTTGCTTTGATCTAAGAACAAGGCACATGTGTGCTCATGATTGTCGAGTGAAGATGTGATATTGGAAATAAAATTAAATATTGCGTCCGATGTTGAAACATTCTTTTTAAAGCCAAACTGCTGCGGGTAGATTACATTGTTGGATTTTAAAAATGATTCCAATCGCAAGAGAAATAGCTTCTCTAGGACTTTAGAGAAGGTAGAAAGTATTGCTATAGGTCTATAATTTTCGGGATCTTGAGGAGAACCTTTTTTTAGCAGAGGCCTGACAGTTGCTTTTTTGAGCCGTTGAGGGAAAACACCATGTTCAAATGAGGCATTTATCAAGTGGGTGAGAGGGTGAACGAGAAGGTCAGCACATGATTTTAGTGTTGGATGAGATTCCGTCAGCTCCAGCCGAGTTGCCAGGTTTAAGAGACTTAATAACTTCTAAAACTTCATTATTGGACGTTGGTGACAGAAACAAAGAGGAGCTAACACCCTGAAAAACTCCATAGGCTTGAGTTGCAGAAGGAGAACCGGATGAGTTACAAAGCCTATTACTAACTTGATTAAAGAAGGTATTGAAAATATTACAAACTGATTCAGGCTCTTGTGTTACAGATTTATCATTAGTCATGATTGAAATCGGGGTAAACGGTTTATTTCGTTTACTTGGGTTTAAGTCATTAATAATTTGCCAAGCAGCCTTATTGACATTATCCGAGCGAATCAACGTCTGAAAAGTTGAGCTTGACTTGGCTAATCTGATGCTATCCCTGAATTCCTTTTTGAGATTGAGATATTGTACTTTTAAGGGATCACGAGAGGTGAGATGTTTTGTTAAAGAGTACATCTCAATCATTCTTCTTCTTAAATTCAAGAGTGCTTTGTTCAATTTTACTTTTGTGGGGCATGATTTGCTCTTCCACTTTCTTTTCATTTCTGGAAATGCCAGATTAAAATAATAAGTGACTAAATCAAGAAAAGCTTGAAACTTTTGTGACACATCATTGATCATTGATCTTTCACCACCTGTCTACCAATGGACTTTTCCCAACCCAACAACATGGATTTCTCCCTGGCAGATCAACCACCTCAGCTTTAATCGACTTAACATAATATATAATTGACCAGCTTGAAGACGGCAACACCACCATCGCCATTTTCCTAGACTATAGCAAGGCTTTTGACTCTCTTAATCGTGACCATCTTATGAAGAAATTGGCCAATGATGTATGATTATGTACAAATCTAAACAATGATGAAGATGTTTTATCTTTAATCAGTGGACTTAAGAGCTGATCTTTTCATTAAGATCTATACGTCATAATATTGTTGTCAAATTTCTTTATGAAAATCCATGTCATAATAACTACTAATTTAAAATGTCAGAGGAAACATTATAGTAGAGAGGAACTAAAAAAAGTTGCATATACAGTAAACTCTGGTTAACCGGTAACATTTGATGGAATGTGAATCTGGATGGTACAGAACATAACAAAATTCTTATTTTTAGACAAGAATATGCCACACAATTCCTCCCGCAATAACTCCGTTATTCAGGTATTAGATTTTTTAATCATTTACCTTTGGAAATTAAACAGATTGCCAACCTCACTACTTTTAAGAATAAGGTGAAAACATATTTAATAGACAAATCAATCTATAATTTTGACGAATTTTTTGATTAGTTAGCCTATTTTAATTTAATATGTGATTCAGTTTATAGCTTTTGATTTGTTGGTTTAATCTCATGGTTAATTGTAGATTTAGAGGGTTTCATAATATTGTTACACATATAAGAAAATATTTATATCCTTGATTTATTGACACCATTCATGTACACTTGTACTATCATGAATAAAGAGATTTTGACTATTGACTAACGTAGTGCAAGTGAATGTAATGCACATACACACATATTGTTGCACATCCGGTAGTCAAGCGGTGATGTATGCATATTACCAGATTTAAGTACCTAGAAATCTACTGTAATTTAGTGGTTTACCATCGTTAATTTATTTTTTTTTATACTGTAATAATAATCATTTACTTTGCAGTATATTACAGTACTATATTGAAACATTTATAGTATATTTTTATTGATTTCAATAAAACGTTACCATAAATTACTGGGCCTAAACTATACCTTTTTGTTCTCTCAAAATCTGTATTAATCTGGAAATGGAACATGAATGATTACAAATTAAATTAATGGATAACACAGCCCAACACATAATTTGGTGCCAAAGTTTTTGAAGCTGTTTCTTTATGAATTCAGTGTGCTGAGTTCAAATTTGGCATTAGTTTTTACCCAGGAGCTTTAATTTTTTTGCTACGTGCTATTTAAGTTTGCGTTTTATTGTTAACATTCAGTTAAAGGTAAGAAGAAAAAAAAACATTTTCACTTATTTATGTAATTTATTTTATATTTGTTCAACTGATATACAATATTAAAGGGAAAAGGATTCAAATAAAATATATATATATATATATATATATATATATATATATATATATGTTTAACTTGGTCAAGATACCAAAAATGTCTAAATAAAGCTCCTTCTCTTCGACAGTCTTGAATGAATTTTGTTAGGGCAGTCTCTCTGTAAATTCCAACAATAGTCTGCCATCATATGGGAATCCCATCTTCCTTGATACCTATCTTCCATAGTTTTTAAGTCTTGATGAAATCTCTCCCCCTGTTCCTCACTGAAATCACCAAGATTTTCAGGAAAACGGTCCAAGTGACTGTGAAGGTAATGCAGCTTTATGCTCATGTTGCATCGTAAGTGATTGAAATTATCAAGCATATTGTTTACAAACTGTTCATAGTTATCAGCTTTATAGTTGCCCAAAAATCCTTTGATTACGAGAACAAATGATGACCACGCACTTTGTTCTTCTTCGTTCATCGATCGTTTGAAAAGAGGATCGTTCATAAGTTGTCTAATTTGTGGGCCATCAAAAATTCCAGCTTTTATTTTTTCAATACTAAGTGCAGTCATCTTTTGACATATGTACAGAAAGCATTGAACATCCTGATTGAGAGCCTTCACAAACTGTTTCATCAGGCCTAGCTTTATGTGCAAAGGGGGCAAGATTATTTTGTTTCTTTCAACTTAAGATTCACGGATAACATTTTTTTCTCCAACAACCATGTGCTCCCTATTAGGCCATTCCCTTTTTGTCCAATGGTTTTGTTTATCCCTGCTATCCCAAAGACACAAGAAACAAGGATATTTTGTGTAGCCACCTTGCTGACCAAGAAGAAAGTTTACCATCTTTAAGTCCACACAAGTCACACACCCGTGATCTTTATACATTATTTTCTCAATTACTAGAGCTATGTTGTTATATTCTTCTTTTAGTTTGGTGGAATGAGCAATAGGAATAGATCCAAATTTGTTGCCATTATGCAAAAGTACACACTTTAAACTGCGTTTGGAACTGTCAATAAAAAGGCGCCAGTCACTTGGAATATACTTAGCTAGACCCATTTTTGTAAGAAGCCCTTTAACATCATTACAGAACACAAGTTTATTTTCTTCAGAAAAAAAGGGAAGCAAATATTTTTCTCTAGACCGATAAAATGTAATTTTTGTCCCTTGTTCAAGCAGATTTTTTTCATTTAACCTAGAAGCTAAGAGTTCAGCAGCTTCCTTTGATAGGCTCAGATCTCGAACAAGATCACTCAACTCTTTTTGATCAAAACGTTGAGGACTGTTTGATTCCTCCTCATAGTCACTATCCTTACCTTTATCTGGTTCACAAGGCGTGTCAGAATGATCTGATTCATCATCTGAGAGCTCTGGTAGTCAAAGTCAAAATATTTTATTGCTGTTGACAAACTCAATTGCATTAACAAAGGTCAATTTCTTAAAAACTAAGTGTAAAAACTACAGGGTAATACAATATAGAGTACAATGATACAAAAGAGAGAATATAGATAAATAAAATCATGTCTCATCATAAAAATAATCATCCAAACTATAATACTCTCTCCTCAACAAAAACTCTTTTAAATTTCTCCTAAATGACACTAGGTCTTTAGAAACTTTATATATTTGTGGAAGTTTATTGTATATTTTTATACAAGAAAAGAATGCTTGTTTTTCAAAAAAGGTAGTTCTATGTTTAGGAATGGGGATAATATCAGGATGACGGAGATTATAAATGGAGTTATGGACCGGAAAAATGTGTCTGTTTTTATAAACAAAAGCAGCACATTCTAGAATATATAAGCTAGTGAATGTTAATATGTTGTGTTGTTTAAAACTACCAATACATGACTGAGATTTTGAAAGGCCAAGTATGATTCTAATAGCCTTTTTCTGTAGTTTGAATACAGAACCAGTTCTTGTGGTCTCGTGGCCCCAGATAATAATTGCATACGTCATGAATAGATAGAAGCAACCATAATATGCTAAAAGCAAGGAATTCATATCTGTAAAAGTGGCTAGCCTACGAAGTTAGAAAATGCTGCTGCTTATTTTTTTGGTAACTTTTCGATATGAAGGTGAAAATTTAAATTTGCATCTATTTGAATACCTAGAAAATTGGTGCTATAACTCGGGCTCAGAACTGATTCACCGAGGAAGATATCAAAACAGTCAAAGTTAGAATTCTTAGACAACCTAAGGTAGAACTCAATAAGTTGTGTTTTACCAGGATTTGCAAATAACTTGTTTTCACTCAGCCATTGCAATATTGAGCTTCCTTGTAGAAATAATTCTACCTCCAGTTTATTCCGGTCCACATTAGAAACGCTAAACGAAGTATCATCTGCGAATAGACATAAATTTCCACCGGTTATGCAAGATGATATGTCATTAATGAAAAGGATGAAGAGTACCGGCCCAAGAACGGAACCTTGTGGTACTCCCGTCATGGTTGTTAGTTCATTAGAACACATCCTTGAGAAACAGCCTGAGTCGTCAATATAGGGAATAGTTACCGTTTGTTTACGGTCAAGTAAGAAGGATGAAATCCAATCACTAGCCTTCCCCCTTAATCCGAGATTCCGGAGTTTCTCAATAAGGAGGTTGTGAGGAACAACATCAAAAGCCTTGCTTTGATCTAAGAACAAGGCACATGTGTGCTCATGATTGTCGAGTGAAGATGTGATATTGGAAATAAAATTAAATATTGCGTCCGATGTTGAAACATTCTTTTTAAAGCCAAACTGCTGCGGGTAGATTACATTGTTGGATTTTAAAAATGATTCCAATCGCAAGAGAAATAGCTTCTCTAGGACTTTAGAGAAGGTAGAAAGTATTGCTATAGGTCTATAATTTTCGGGATCTTGAGGAGAACCTTTTTTTAGCAGAGGCCTGACAGTTGCTTTTTTGAGCCGTTGAGGGAAAACACCATGTTCAAATGAGGCATTTATCAAGTGGGTGAGAGGGTGAACGAGAAGGTCAGCACATGATTTTAGTGTTGGATGAGATTCCGTCAGCTCCAGCCGAGTTGCCAGGTTTAAGAGACTTAATAACTTCTAAAACTTCATTATTGGACGTTGGTGACAGAAACAAAGAGGAGCTAACACCCTGAAAAACTCCATAGGCTTGAGTTGCAGAAGGAGAACCGGATGAGTTACAAAGCCTATTACTAACTTGATTAAAGAAGGTATTGAAAATATTACAAACTGATTCAGGCTCTTGTGTTACAGATTTATCATTAGTCATGATTGAAATCGGGGTAAACGGTTTATTTCGTTTACTTGGGTTTAAGTCATTAATAATTTGCCAAGCAGCCTTATTGACATTATCCGAGCGAATCAACGTCTGAAAAGTTGAGCTTGACTTGGCTAATCTGATGCTATCCCTGAATTCCTTTTTGAGATTGAGATATTGTACTTTTAAGGGATCACGAGAGGTGAGATGTTTTGTTAAAGAGTACATCTCAATCATTCTTCTTCTTAAATTCAAGAGTGCTTTGTTCAATTTTACTTTTGTGGGGCATGATTTGCTCTTCCACTTTCTTTTCATTTCTGGAAATGCCAGATTAAAATAATAAGTGACTAAATCAAGAAAAGCTTGAAACTTTTGTGACACATCATTGATCATTGATCTTTCACCACCTGTCTACCAATGGACTTTTCCCAACCCAACAACATGGATTTCTCCCTGGCAGATCAACCACCTCAGCTTTAATCGACTTAACATAATATATAATTGACCAGCTTGAAGACGGCAACACCACCATCGCCATTTTCCTAGACTATAGCAAGGCTTTTGACTCTCTTAATCGTGACCATCTTATGAAGAAATTGGCCAATGATGTATGATTATGTACAAATCTAAACAATGATGAAGATGTTTTATCTTTAATCAGTGGACTTAAGAGCTGATCTTTTCATTAAGATCTATACGTCATAATATTGTTGTCAAATTTCTTTATGAAAATCCATGTCATAATAACTACTAATTTAAAATGTCAGAGGAAACATTATAGTAGAGAGGAACTAAAAAAAGTTGCATATACAGTAAACTCTGGTTAACCGGTAACATTTGATGGAATGTGAATCTGGATGGTACAGAACATAACAAAATTCTTATTTTTAGACAAGAATATGCCACACAATTCCTCCCGCAATAACTCCGTTATTCAGGTATTAGATTTTTTAATCATTTACCTTTGGAAATTAAACAGATTGCCAACCTCACTACTTTTAAGAATAAGGTGAAAACATATTTAATAGACAAATCAATCTATAATTTTGACGAATTTTTTGATTAGTTAGCCTATTTTAATTTAATATGTGATTCAGTTTATAGCTTTTGATTTGTTGGTTTAATCTCATGGTTAATTGTAGATTTAGAGGGTTTCATAATATTGTTACACATATAAGAAAATATTTATATCCTTGATTTATTGACACCATTCATGTACACTTGTACTATCATGAATAAAGAGATTTTGACTATTGACTAACGTAGTGCAAGTGAATGTAATGCACATACACACATATTGTTGCACATCCGGTAGTCAAGCGGTGATGTATGCATATTACCAGATTTAAGTACCTAGAAATCTACTGTAATTTAGTGGTTTACCATCGTTAATTTATTTTTTTTTATACTGTAATAATAATCATTTACTTTGCAGTATATTACAGTACTATATTGAAACATTTATAGTATATTTTTATTGATTTCAATAAAACGTTACCATAAATTACTGGGCCTAAACTATACCTTTTTGTTCTCTCAAAATCTGTATTAATCTGGAAATGGAACATGAATGATTACAAATTAAATTAATGGATAACACAGCCCAACACATAATTTGGTGCCAAAGTTTTTGAAGCTGTTTCTTTATGAATTCAGTGTGCTGAGTTCAAATTTGGCATTAGTTTTTACCCAGGAGCTTTAATTTTTTTGCTACGTGCTATTTAAGTTTGCGTTTTATTGTTAACATTCAGTTAAAGGTAAGAAGAAAAAAAAACATTTTCACTTATTTATGTAATTTATTTTATATTTGTTCAACTGATATACAATATTAAAGGGAAAAGGATTCAAATAAAATAATATATATATATATATATATATATATATATATATATATATATATGTTTAACTTGGTCAAGATACCAAAAATGTCTAAATAAAGCTCCTTCTCTTCGACAGTCTTGAATGAATTTTGTTAGGGCAGTCTCTCTGTAAATTCCAACAATAGTCTGCCATCATATGGGAATCCCATCTTCCTTGATACCTATCTTCCATAGTTTTTAAGTCTTGATGAAATCTCTCCCCCTGTTCCTCACTGAAATCACCAAGATTTTCAGGAAAACGGTCCAAGTGACTGTGAAGGTAATGCAGCTTTATGCTCATGTTGCATCGTAAGTGATTGAAATTATCAAGCATATTGTTTACAAACTGTTCATAGTTATCAGCTTTATAGTTGCCCAAAAATCCTTTGATTACGAGAACAAATGATGACCACGCACTTTGTTCTTCTTCGTTCATCGATCGTTTGAAAAGAGGATCGTTCATAAGTTGTCTAATTTGTGGGCCATCAAAAATTCCAGCTTTTATTTTTTCAATACTAAGTGCAGTCATCTTTTGACATATGTACAGAAAGCATTGAACATCCTGATTGAGAGCCTTCACAAACTGTTTCATCAGGCCTAGCTTTATGTGCAAAGGGGGCAAGATTATTTTGTTTCTTTCAACTTAAGATTCACGGATAACATTTTTTTCTCCAACAACCATGTGCTCCCTATTAGGCCATTCCCTTTTTGTCCAATGGTTTTGTTTATCCCTGCTATCCCAAAGACACAAGAAACAAGGATATTTTGTGTAGCCACCTTGCTGACCAAGAAGAAAGTTTACCATCTTTAAGTCCACACAAGTCACACACCCGTGATCTTTATACATTATTTTCTCAATTACTAGAGCTATGTTGTTATATTCTTCTTTTAGTTTGGTGGAATGAGCAATAGGAATAGATCCAAATTTGTTGCCATTATGCAAAAGTACACACTTTAAACTGCGTTTGGAACTGTCAATAAAAAGGCGCCAGTCACTTGGAATATACTTAGCTAGACCCATTTTTGTAAGAAGCCCTTTAACATCATTACAGAACACAAGTTTATTTTCTTCAGAAAAAAAGGGAAGCAAATATTTTTCTCTAGACCGATAAAATGTAATTTTTGTCCCTTGTTCAAGCAGATTTTTTTCATTTAACCTAGAAGCTAAGAGTTCAGCAGCTTCCTTTGATAGGCTCAGATCTCGAACAAGATCACTCAACTCTTTTTGATCAAAACGTTGAGGACTGTTTGATTCCTCCTCATAGTCACTATCCTTACCTTTATCTGGTTCACAAGGCGTGTCAGAATGATCTGATTCATCATCTGAGAGCTCTGGTAGTCAAAGTCAAAATATTTTATTGCTGTTGACAAACTCAATTGCATTAACAAAGGTCAATTTCTTAAAAACTAAGTGTAAAAACTACAGGGTAATACAATATAGAGTACAATGATACAAAAGAGAGAATATAGATAAATAAAATCATGTCTCATCATAAAAATAATCATCCAAACTATAATACTCTCTCCTCAACAAAAACTCTTTTAAATTTCTCCTAAATGACACTAGGTCTTTAGAAACTTTATATATTTGTGGAAGTTTATTGTATATTTTTATACAAGAAAAGAATGCTTGTTTTTCAAAAAAGGTAGTTCTATGTTTAGGAATGGGGATAATATCAGGATGACGGAGATTATAAATGGAGTTATGGACCGGAAAAATGTGTCTGTTTTTATAAACAAAAGCAGCACATTCTAGAATATATAAGCTAGTGAATGTTAATATGTTGTGTTGTTTAAAACTACCAATACATGACTGAGATTTTGAAAGGCCAAGTATGATTCTAATAGCCTTTTTCTGTAGTTTGAATACAGAACCAGTTCTTGTGGTCTCGTGGCCCCAGATAATAATTGCATACGTCATGAATAGATAGAAGCAACCATAATATGCTAAAAGCAAGGAATTCATATCTGTAAAAGTGGCTAGCCTACGAAGTTAGAAAATGCTGCTGCTTATTTTTTTGGTAACTTTTCGATATGAAGGTGAAAATTTAAATTTGCATCTATTTGAATACCTAGAAAATTGGTGCTATAACTCGGGCTCAGAACTGATTCACCGAGGAAGATATCAAAACAGTCAAAGTTAGAATTCTTAGACAACCTAAGGTAGAACTCAATAAGTTGTGTTTTACCAGGATTTGCAAATAACTTGTTTTCACTCAGCCATTGCAATATTGAGCTTCCTTGTAGAAATAATTCTACCTCCAGTTTATTCCGGTCCACATTAGAAACGCTAAACGAAGTATCATCTGCGAATAGACATAAATTTCCACCGGTTATGCAAGATGATATGTCATTAATGAAAAGGATGAAGAGTACCGGCCCAAGAACGGAACCTTGTGGTACTCCCGTCATGGTTGTTAGTTCATTAGAACACATCCTTGAGAAACAGCCTGAGTCGTCAATATAGGGAATAGTTACCGTTTGTTTACGGTCAAGTAAGAAGGATGAAATCCAATCACTAGCCTTCCCCCTTAATCCGAGATTCCGGAGTTTCTCAATAAGGAGGTTGTGAGGAACAACATCAAAAGCCTTGCTTTGATCTAAGAACAAGGCACATGTGTGCTCATGATTGTCGAGTGAAGATGTGATATTGGAAATAAAATTAAATATTGCGTCCGATGTTGAAACATTCTTTTTAAAGCCAAACTGCTGCGGGTAGATTACATTGTTGGATTTTAAAAATGATTCCAATCGCAAGAGAAATAGCTTCTCTAGGACTTTAGAGAAGGTAGAAAGTATTGCTATAGCTCTATAATTTTCGGGATCTTGAGGAGAACCTTTTTTTAGCAGAGGCCTGACAGTTGCTTTTTTGAGCCGTTGAGGGAAAACACCATGTTCAAATGAGGCATTTATCAAGTGGGTGAGAGGGTGAACGAGAAGGTCAGCACATGATTTTAGTGTTGGATGAGATTCCGTCAGCTCCAGCCGAGTTGCCAGGTTTAAGAGACTTAATAACTTCTAAAACTTCATTATTGGACGTTGGTGACAGAAACAAAGAGGAGCTAACACCCTGAAAAACTCCATAGGCTTGAGTTGCAGAAGGAGAACCGGATGAGTTACAAAGCCTATTACTAACTTGATTAAAGAAGGTATTGAAAATATTACAAACTGATTCAGGCTCTTGTGTTACAGATTTATCATTAGTCATGATTGAAATCGGGGTAAACGGTTTATTTCGTTTACTTGGGTTTAAGTCATTAATAATTTGCCAAGCAGCCTTATTGACATTATCCGAGCGAATCAACGTCTGAAAAGTTGAGCTTGACTTGGCTAATCTGATGCTATCCCTGAATTCCTTTTTGAGATTGAGATATTGTACTTTTAAGGGATCACGAGAGGTGAGATGTTTTGTTAAAGAGTACATCTCAATCATTCTTCTTCTTAAATTCAAGAGTGCTTTGTTCAATTTTACTTTTGTGGGGCATGATTTGCTCTTCCACTTTCTTTTCATTTCTGGAAATGCCAGATTAAAATAATAAGTGACTAAATCAAGAAAAGCTTGAAACTTTTGTGACACATCATTGATCATTGATCTTTCACCACCTGTCTACCAATGGACTTTTCCCAACCCAACAACATGGATTTCTCCCTGGCAGATCAACCACCTCAGCTTTAATCGACTTAACATAATATATAATTGACCAGCTTGAAGACGGCAACACCACCATCGCCATTTTCCTAGACTATAGCAAGGCTTTTGACTCTCTTAATCGTGACCATCTTATGAAGAAATTGGCCAATGATGTATGATTATGTACAAATCTAAACAATGATGAAGATGTTTTATCTTTAATCAGTGGACTTAAGAGCTGATCTTTTCATTAAGATCTATACGTCATAATATTGTTGTCAAATTTCTTTATGAAAATCCATGTCATAATAACTACTAATTTAAAATGTCAGAGGAAACATTATAGTAGAGAGGAACTAAAAAAAGTTGCATATACAGTAAACTCTGGTTAACCGGTAACATTTGATGGAATGTGAATCTGGATGGTACAGAACATAACAAAATTCTTATTTTTAGACAAGAATATGCCACACAATTCCTCCCGCAATAACTCCGTTATTCAGGTATTAGATTTTTTAATCATTTACCTTTGGAAATTAAACAGATTGCCAACCTCACTACTTTTAAGAATAAGGTGAAAACATATTTAATAGACAAATCAATCTATAATTTTGACGAATTTTTTGATTAGTTAGCCTATTTTAATTTAATATGTGATTCAGTTTATAGCTTTTGATTTGTTGGTTTAATCTCATGGTTAATTGTAGATTTAGAGGGTTTCATAATATTGTTACACATATAAGAAAATATTTATATCCTTGATTTATTGACACCATTCATGTACACTTGTACTATCATGAATAAAGAGATTTTGACTATTGACTAACGTAGTGCAAGTGAATGTAATGCACATACACACATATTGTTGCACATCCGGTAGTCAAGCGGTGATGTATGCATATTACCAGATTTAAGTACCTAGAAATCTACTGTAATTTAGTGGTTTACCATCGTTAATTTATTTTTTTTTATACTGTAATAATAATCATTTACTTTGCAGTATATTACAGTACTATATTGAAACATTTATAGTATATTTTTATTGATTTCAATAAAACGTTACCATAAATTACTGGGCCTAAACTATACCTTTTTGTTCTCTCAAAATCTGTATTAATCTGGAAATGGAACATGAATGATTACAAATTAAATTAATGGATAACACAGCCCAACACATAATTTGGTGCCAAAGTTTTTGAAGCTGTTTCTTTATGAATTCAGTGTGCTGAGTTCAAATTTGGCATTAGTTTTTACCCAGGAGCTTTAATTTTTTTGCTACGTGCTATTTAAGTTTGCGTTTTATTGTTAACATTCAGTTAAAGGTAAGAAGAAAAAAAAACATTTTCACTTATTTATGTAATTTATTTTATATTTGTTCAACTGATATACAATATTAAAGGGAAAAGGATTCAAATAAAATAAATATATATATATATATATATATATATATATATATATATATATATATATGTTTAACTTGGTCAAGATACCAAAAATGTCTAAATAAAGCTCCTTCTCTTCGACAGTCTTGAATGAATTTTGTTAGGGCAGTCTCTCTGTAAATTCCAACAATAGTCTGCCATCATATGGGAATCCCATCTTCCTTGATACCTATCTTCCATAGTTTTTAAGTCTTGATGAAATCTCTCCCCCTGTTCCTCACTGAAATCACCAAGATTTTCAGGAAAACGGTCCAAGTGACTGTGAAGGTAATGCAGCTTTATGCTCATGTTGCATCGTAAGTGATTGAAATTATCAAGCATATTGTTTACAAACTGTTCATAGTTATCAGCTTTATAGTTGCCCAAAAATCCTTTGATTACGAGAACAAATGATGACCACGCACTTTGTTCTTCTTCGTTCATCGATCGTTTGAAAAGAGGATCGTTCATAAGTTGTCTAATTTGTGGGCCATCAAAAATTCCAGCTTTTATTTTTTCAATACTAAGTGCAGTCATCTTTTGACATATGTACAGAAAGCATTGAACATCCTGATTGAGAGCCTTCACAAACTGTTTCATCAGGCCTAGCTTTATGTGCAAAGGGGGCAAGATTATTTTGTTTCTTTCAACTTAAGATTCACGGATAACATTTTTTTCTCCAACAACCATGTGCTCCCTATTAGGCCATTCCCTTTTTGTCCAATGGTTTTGTTTATCCCTGCTATCCCAAAGACACAAGAAACAAGGATATTTTGTGTAGCCACCTTGCTGACCAAGAAGAAAGTTTACCATCTTTAAGTCCACACAAGTCACACACCCGTGATCTTTATACATTATTTTCTCAATTACTAGAGCTATGTTGTTATATTCTTCTTTTAGTTTGGTGGAATGAGCAATAGGAATAGATCCAAATTTGTTGCCATTATGCAAAAGTACACACTTTAAACTGCGTTTGGAACTGTCAATAAAAAGGCGCCAGTCACTTGGAATATACTTAGCTAGACCCATTTTTGTAAGAAGCCCTTTAACATCATTACAGAACACAAGTTTATTTTCTTCAGAAAAAAAGGGAAGCAAATATTTTTCTCTAGACCGATAAAATGTAATTTTTGTCCCTTGTTCAAGCAGATTTTTTTCATTTAACCTAGAAGCTAAGAGTTCAGCAGCTTCCTTTGATAGGCTCAGATCTCGAACAAGATCACTCAACTCTTTTTGATCAAAACGTTGAGGACTGTTTGATTCCTCCTCATAGTCACTATCCTTACCTTTATCTGGTTCACAAGGCGTGTCAGAATGATCTGATTCATCATCTGAGAGCTCTGGTAGTCAAAGTCAAAATATTTTATTGCTGTTGACAAACTCAATTGCATTAACAAAGGTCAATTTCTTAAAAACTAAGTGTAAAAACTACAGGGTAATACAATATAGAGTACAATGATACAAAAGAGAGAATATAGATAAATAAAATCATGTCTCATCATAAAAATAATCATCCAAACTATAATACTCTCTCCTCAACAAAAACTCTTTTAAATTTCTCCTAAATGACACTAGGTCTTTAGAAACTTTATATATTTGTGGAAGTTTATTGTATATTTTTATACAAGAAAAGAATGCTTGTTTTTCAAAAAAGGTAGTTCTATGTTTAGGAATGGGGATAATATCAGGATGACGGAGATTATAAATGGAGTTATGGACCGGAAAAATGTGTCTGTTTTTATAAACAAAAGCAGCACATTCTAGAATATATAAGCTAGTGAATGTTAATATGTTGTGTTGTTTAAAACTACCAATACATGACTGAGATTTTGAAAGGCCAAGTATGATTCTAATAGCCTTTTTCTGTAGTTTGAATACAGAACCAGTTCTTGTGGTCTCGTGGCCCCAGATAATAATTGCATACGTCATGAATAGATAGAAGCAACCATAATATGCTAAAAGCAAGGAATTCATATCTGTAAAAGTGGCTAGCCTACGAAGTTAGAAAATGCTGCTGCTTATTTTTTTGGTAACTTTTCGATATGAAGGTGAAAATTTAAATTTGCATCTATTTGAATACCTAGAAAATTGGTGCTATAACTCGGGCTCAGAACTGATTCACCGAGGAAGATATCAAAACAGTCAAAGTTAGAATTCTTAGACAACCTAAGGTAGAACTCAATAAGTTGTGTTTTACCAGGATTTGCAAATAACTTGTTTTCACTCAGCCATTGCAATATTGAGCTTCCTTGTAGAAATAATTCTACCTCCAGTTTATTCCGGTCCACATTAGAAACGCTAAACGAAGTATCATCTGCGAATAGACATAAATTTCCACCGGTTATGCAAGATGATATGTCATTAATGAAAAGGATGAAGAGTACCGGCCCAAGAACGGAACCTTGTGGTACTCCCGTCATGGTTGTTAGTTCATTAGAACACATCCTTGAGAAACAGCCTGAGTCGTCAATATAGGGAATAGTTACCGTTTGTTTACGGTCAAGTAAGAAGGATGAAATCCAATCACTAGCCTTCCCCCTTAATCCGAGATTCCGGAGTTTCTCAATAAGGAGGTTGTGAGGAACAACATCAAAAGCCTTGCTTTGATCTAAGAACAAGGCACATGTGTGCTCATGATTGTCGAGTGAAGATGTGATATTGGAAATAAAATTAAATATTGCGTCCGATGTTGAAACATTCTTTTTAAAGCCAAACTGCTGCGGGTAGATTACATTGTTGGATTTTAAAAATGATTCCAATCGCAAGAGAAATAGCTTCTCTAGGACTTTAGAGAAGGTAGAAAGTATTGCTATAGCTCTATAATTTTCGGGATCTTGAGGAGAACCTTTTTTTAGCAGAGGCCTGACAGTTGCTTTTTTGAGCCGTTGAGGGAAAACACCATGTTCAAATGAGGCATTTATCAAGTGGGTGAGAGGGTGAACGAGAAGGTCAGCACATGATTTTAGTGTTGGATGAGATTCCGTCAGCTCCAGCCGAGTTGCCAGGTTTAAGAGACTTAATAACTTCTAAAACTTCATTATTGGACGTTGGTGACAGAAACAAAGAGGAGCTAACACCCTGAAAAACTCCATAGG
>JAQJVL010008239.1:0-20561 GCA_035578905.1 Stictocephala bisonia
TTTATAATTTACATAACATTTACCTTAACATTTTTGATAGCCTAATTAAACACAGTTGAATTTTTAAATATCTTTCATATGGTATTGTAAAGCAGCGTCAAAGTTGGCGATTGTGATAAACTAAACATTGTTTGTTTCATTACAATTGATGCAGAACGTGTTGCGTCACATGAAATTGTAGGTGCCTTGCTTACACATGCTGTCTGTTATCAGTTACTAAACATTTTCTCCAATAAAACTAAGTTATTTATGGCTTATGTTTTATCCGGCTTTTATCGTATCCAGATTGACCTTCACCACATTAGGCCGGATAAACGAGTTTGTACTGTAATAACAATTCTTTAAATAGACACTCCAAAACAATGAATATTCCTTAAAGTACAGTATTCCTTTAAAATTGATGATGTCAAAAGTAATATCACAGATAACTAACTCTACCTATATACAGTAGGGTCTCGATTATTCGCCACTTGGTTATCCGCCATTCCGTGTTATCCGCCGCACCTTTGGCATTTTATTTAATTAATATAATTTAACAAAAATAGTCAGAGTACATTTTGTGGTCATCAGCGAGTGTTCGTGCTCTATTACTGATATGTCACCGACTGTACCGCTCCGCCCAAACCGTTTAGTCGCCTTCTCCGCCCCCATCTACCACTTCCCGTGCCGTGCCCGTATATCTCTCTACATATTTTTGTCAGTTGCTGGATCGCTCCCGTGTTGAAAGGTACCGCTACTTGTGTATTCGGTAAAGTTATTTATATATTTAAATTTATTTTTTGTGATAAGTGTTTGTAGTGCTGTTTGGTGAAGTGAATTATGGAGAGGAACAAAAGAAAAAAGATTGTGTTATCAATGCAAGACAAGCTCAACGCTTTAAAAAGGCTGGACAAAGGAGAGACGTTGCAGAAAGTAGCCGATGACCATGGCGTTGGTCGTCGCACTGTTGGGGATTGGAAAAAAAAGTGATCAGAATTAGAACAATGGTGTGCCTCACGAGTGACTGAAATTTACTTAAAAGACAGAAAAACGATGAAGAAAAGTGACTATGAAAAAACTAGCGAGGCCTTATTCATTTGGTTTACCCAATTTAGGGACAAAGGAGTGCCTATTTCAGGACCTATATTAAAAGAAAAGGCGTGAAGGCGACACACAATTCACAGCAAGAATTGGTTGGTCAGACCGCTGGAAAAAACGATATGGAATCCGGCAGATAAATATTTGTGGTGAAAATTTTTCATCCAACTTTGAAGAAATGGAAAGGTTCAAGAAAGAATTTCAAACACTTATTGAAGCTGAGCAGTTAACAGGAGACCACAGTTAAAAGATAACTGTGACGAAACGGGCCTTAATTATAAAATGTTACCAAGTAAGAGCCTTGCAGCTCGGACCGAAGCAGCAGCTCCGGGTTACAAACGCAGCAGAGAGTAACAATTTTGACCTGTAGTAATGCTACAGAAAACCATAAAATGGAACTGACAATGATTGGAAAGGCGAAAAATCCAAGGGCTTTCAAGGGAATTGCGAAACACGCACTGCCAGTAAAATATTTTAACCAAAAAAGTGCTTGGATGAGCGGGGATATTTTTAAAGAATGGTTTTTAAAAGAGTTTGTACCATCTACAGAAAAGTTTTTGAAAGAGAATAACCTACCCAGAAAAGCAGTTCTACTTATATAGATAATGCACCGATGTAGATGATCTAAAATACCAGGATATAAAGGCCATGTTCCTATCCCCCCCCCCCAACGTAACTGCAATCTGCCAACCTATGGATCAAGGTGTTTTGGAAAAACTGAAGAGGAACTATAGAAAACGGCTTCTCTCCACCCTGATAGAGGAAATAGAAGATGGCCAGGACATGATTCCAAAGCTGAAACGTATAAATCTAAAAGATGTGGCTTATTGGATTGAAAGTGCCTGGGACAATGTTGGAGCAGATACTTTTGCCAGATCATGGAAAAAGCTGTTGGGCGAGGATGAAGATGCCGGAACCATGCATGATGAAATTCATGAAGATATTTTACCCACATTGCAATGAATTCCTGGGTGTGAAGACGCAACTTCGGTTGAAGTAGGAGAGTGGCTTACAGCAGATGAAGGTTGCGAAATAACTGATGCAGAAATCGTCACACTTGTCAATAGCGGTGACGATCAAGATGTCGAAGTACCAGAGACTGTTGAGCCCCAAAAAATTGCACATAAAGAAGGGGTGAAAATCTTTGAAGCGGCCATTAAATACGTCGAGCAGCAAGAAGAAGCCAGGGCTGTTGACATTATGCTGCTCCAGAGATGGCGAGACTTAGCGGCGAAAAAGCGGGAAACGTCAGGAAGGCAGACCAAAATCACCAGCTTTTTCCACTCACCCTAAACTTAACCAGTTTAAATTTATGTGTTTAAAATAATTTTTCCGTTTTAAAGTGAGTAATGAATTATGTATTACATTTAATCGTGTAAGTAAATAAAAATATACTGTAAACTGTTTACTGTGTATGTAATTTAGGTTTTATTCAACATTCCCCATTATCCGCCATTTACGCTTATCCGCCCTTCCGCCAGCCCGTTTATGGCGGATAATCGAGACTCTACTGTATACATTCTTTCTACGTACTCACTGTTTAAGGAGTTTGTAGGCAACACACACTACATGAGAGTGATTTTAGGATGCGAAGTTGCCACATTGAACTGCCTCTCTCTCTCCTTACTATGTGAACTGAATGAGATGCATGTGTGTGTTAACTGAGTTCAATCTGGCAACGCTGTCCAGTTCACAGCTGCTCAATGTACTTTAAAGCGGACAGTTCACACACTATACAAAACTTGTTAACACTCTTTAACATTGAGATGAGCTATCTGGGTAGAGTTAGTTATCTGTGGTAATATTTATAATCAAGTTTACCTTGTCAGGATTATTTGAAATTATGGGTAAAACAGCTCGCATCGCAGATAGTCTAACAATCACAGAATTTTCATCCCAAAAAATTAAAGATATTAAAAAGTTATAAACTTGCTCAGACTGCATATTTTGTATGCCAGCTATATATAATTGTTGCTTTTCATAGTTGTCCATATGATCTGAAAAAAATAAATAAATAATAATTTAGTAAATCTTTTAAACAAATTTTCTTTACAGCTCCTAATTGTAACTGCCCCAGCTCCTAGTTCAGGATTATCTTTTGATTATCTTTTGATTTGATAGCAGTTAGATACTCAAAATGTTTGTAAAGCTAAACTTGAACAATTTGTCTGAAGCTGTATTATATTTTTTTGTAGGCTTTGTAAATGTTATTACCAATACATATAAATTACATATGATAGGCAACCTTATGGCCGAAATTCAGCCTGTTTCAATCACTATTTGGGTGATTACCAATGAATATAAAATAAACTATATATATAAATATAATATATAAAATATAAAAATATAATAATATAAAATAGAAAATAAATATAAAATAAAATATAAAATAAAATATAAGAATATAAAATATAAAAAAGTATTACAATAAAATTCTGTCTAATCTAAAAACCCTAAATATTATTAAGTTTAAAAATATAAAAATATTGTTAAAAACTTCCTGATTCAGAAAGAATATTATGATGTAGAAGAGTTTTTAAGTGATAACTCTTTGATCATTGATATGTAATTTTAGAATAAGTTTTAGGATAGTTTTAGTTTTTTAGGACATTGACTCTTCACCTGTTTACTTACAAATAAAATTTTGTAAAATTATGTAAACGTTATGTGAATAAAAAAAAAAAAAAAAACGTGAAATACAACCTTATGGCAACAATTTAGACTGTTTTGATCACTATTTGGATGAGGTACTTTTGTCTCTCAATGCTGTATGTACTTTGATCGGTACTTGGAAGACTGCTCAATGCGAGGTATGTCTCCCAATGCAAAGTGTTAACTCAACACTAGCTCCTAACACTAGTGGGTAATCAACCATGCAGCAATCCAAAATATGTGGGTTTTTTTCTTAACATTGGGCTACCAAATGATTACTTTGATATATTTTAATTAAATCTGCATTTATTATGTCAAAATTAAATTTTCAGAATAAGCTAAAACAATATAAGATTAATATTTATTAAAACTGAATGTCAAAATAAGTTTTTTAAATTCTTACTCGCTAGTTTTAAGAATACTGCAGTTGTTATTATTATTTTTTTGTGTGAATCCACATAGAGAAACATATGGATGAACTAAAGATTAGCATAAACATATACAATGAACCATTCCATGTGAATTGTAACCTACATGATAATCTGGGATAGTGTGATTGATTTATGAGATTAAGTGTGAGAGAGGACCAAATGGTCCTAAATTTGCCTCACTAAATAACACTTTTTCATTTCATTTCATTTATTGATTTTATAATACTTTACTCTTTCTAACAGAATCCAAGGTAATTGTTTGCCTGAACAGTTATTGGCAGTACATGGAAATTATATTAAAAATAAGCATGTCTCTGTGCAGTTAGTTTACATCAAATGCCAATCTAGAGATAAAACACTTTCGTTTATCATTAGAAACAAACTTTAACTCCCTTCTCCTGCAAAGAACCATGATTTATCTTTAAGTACAATTTTATGAAACACATTTATATCTACCTATGGACTCTAAACTAAGATCATTAGTCAAAAAAAGCTTTAGAAGAAAACTGAAGGATAGGGAAATGAGAGTGGAGCTTGTTTAATTTGTTTCAGGTTAATAAAATCATTTTAGGTGACTATAAATCATTTCACATGCAAACCAAGAATGAAATATAGACTGCAGACTAGGACTAATTTGATCTAAGTGAAATGTAGTTATTTATGTTTCCATTATGACTAATTTTCATTTACTTTTATGTTTTATATAAATATATATTGTATGGTTTGTTGTCAGCTACCATTTGTTAGTTTTCAAAACTTGCGATATATATTTGGATAAAGATTCAAATTCATGATGATATATTTATTGAATAAAAATCTAAAGTGATCTGTCACAAAGCTAAGTCCAATCCATCGGGTTTTTCTTATGTTTATGCTGGCTAATCCCTCTGTAAAAGAGCGTAGGGAGCTCTTTGTATCTATTATGTGATTCATTGTTTAGACAGACTCCCCTCAATCACATTACTGATCTAGATATGTCAACTAGTGTCAATCCCCATTTGTATTTCCAGTAGTTTATCTGCCCACACCAGTGAGGAACCGATTCAACAGTGTCCACCCCCCAATGAGAGAGGTTCATCCCACCTACAAGTATTGACAGATTGTTAATAAGGAACTTATCAGCAATTATTGGGCGAGAAATTTGATCTGCTCAACTGGAAAGCGGTACCTACACAGGTGGGTTTCAAGGTGTTCAGCATCTGTTCTGACATGGGAGATCCTGTGTAATGAGAAGATACGGGACACTCAAGATCTTATAAAATCGTTTAAGTAGTGCCCTCTGACATCTTTATCTATGAAGAAGCTATATTGCACAGCACCGGGAGCCAAGAAAGCGAAGTGGGCTTGAGAGCACTAATAGCTCTCATGGCCCTATCAAGTTGGACATCAATCGCTTTAGTGTGTACACTATTCTTTTGTGTTAATTTATGAGTAGTATAATTATTCTCATAACAATTATTATTTTTGTTCACTTACCTCTAACATATTGTAAATATTTCATAGCATATTTATGGGTAGTTTCATTACTACAGCCAGTAAACTTGCATGTTCTGTGAATCAAAGTTGCAAAACTCAAAATAGAAGAACTTCGCACAAGGTGTTCGACGTCTTCTGGCATATTGATCATAACCTATGCAATCAAAATGCTCAGTTTCATATCTAGATATAAATAATTTAATAACAAAGAACATATTTTGAAAAATCCTATGATTGAACAATAATATAATAAATATAAAAGAAACCGTGTTTAAAATCAGTAAGATCTCAAAGCTTCCATAAGACATTTTGTACATCTTTAACTGACGACAATATATTTAATTTTAAGATAATCATTTGCCACTATCTCTATTGACTCCTACATCACTGTCTATACTCGGTATAACACGTTCTAATAATTGTCTTTATAATCACTCCTAATTATCCAAGACGGTGAAGTCAGAACATAAAGTTCTCTTTTACACTTATCCTCTAAGTATATTATATATAATAAATAACTATACAAAACAGAATTACTTAACCCTTTTAGTGCCAGGGGAATTTTTAAGCGTTTCCCTGCCAGTGCCAAAGAGTTTCTATCAATTTCTACAGTGTGCCATTAAATAACTCCTATCTCAGATATTTATGACACAAAATTAATAATTTGTATACCTAATTATACATGAATAATCAGCCTACTAAAATAAGTTATTAAAAATAGCCTTACACTATATATGGTAATTTTATTTAACAGGTTGCCTGCCAGAGTATTTTTTAGGAACTGTAGCTCCAGGCCACGGACCTTTTTCCCATTTACCTGTTATATATTATGTTTTTCTTGCTTCTTAGCTAAATTCTAGCCTAAATGTGTGTAAAAAACTCAATATTTAACAAATACCCAAAAGTGGGTCTCATGGCCTGGTGGAGTAACTAATAAAATTGTACCTGTGCCCACGCGCCATGAGTCCCATTTTTGGGTCTCATTGAGACCCATTTTTGGGTCTCAAGGTTTAGGCTTTGAAAAGAAATTATGTACAAAGATACACATACCAGTGTAAATAATGCTTTGGAATTGATAAAATAAAATTATAAATTAGGAATACTGAAGGATCAATCAACTATCCAGTAAGGTTAGTTCAGTGTAGGTTATAACTTAGAAATCATCATAAAGCAAAATATTTTTTCAACAGCTGTTTTTCAGTGTTACATGTCAACAAATATAGGCCTAATACATACACGTATAAATAGGTTGTAAATTAGAACAGTTTGTAACTATAAAAACTATAGAAATTAAAATTATAGCAAATATTTAATCATCTACAAATTTACAACTTTGAAAAATCATAAGTCTGAAACCTGACATGATACATTCAAACCACGCATAGCGAGATGTCTTGTGGCGCCACGACTACATATTCCACCATTTAAAAGCATTGATATTGAGACCCAAAACGGGGCCACATAATATTTTGTGACAGTCTGCATGAGACCCACATCTGGGACTCATGGCGTGGGGTGACATCTTCGTGAGACCCATTTTCGGGTCTCAGGGCAGTCAACCTGTTAAAATAAATTTACTAGACAACAAGTTTGTTGTCTCTTTTTTTCTTTGGGCATCCTTAATACCATGGTAAAAATAGGTGGGCTTTATTCAGTCACTTTAATATGAAGACAATTTAGTTATAAACATCCTTTTGAAATAAACCAATCATTAATTTGTTTGCAAATAAAAAAAGTCATGGCAATTTTTATGATAAAACAGCTGTTTTCAGGCAGGTTTTGGAACCTGTTGTATCAAAATATAAATAAATATTATACCATATTACAATTGGGTTTTATGTAAAAGTATATGGTAGTAAATAAGAAGATAATTTTAAATCAATAAAAAAGTTTATTTTTGAATTTTTTAAATGAATTTTGTTTGTGACATGGTTAACGTCTGTTGGCACTTCATGTATAGTTTTTTTATGTCCGGATAGCAGGATGTTGGCACTAAAATGCCTAACTAAATTGAAATAAATCTAAAAAATGATCAGTCAAAAGATATAAAATAAAAATATTATTATTAATACAATGATTGTCACGGTATGGGCGAATATGGGTGAATAAGTTTCATGAATGTAGATGAAAAAGTGCAGTCATTGTTACTAACTGAGGTGCACTGTTCCTTAGAAAAAGCCAATTATTAATAGTCCAATAGCCAGGGCAACTATGGAATCTACAACTTTACGTGGACTCCAACCCACATAGTATTAGTCTATTTTCAGCTAACTGACTAAGCCTGATACTCGGTTCTCTCCTTACACAACATTGTTATACTATAACGATAATATACATTTAATCAATCATTTACAAGATGATTAAATCTTGTAAATGATTTAATAAATCTTTACAAGACCATCAAAATCTGTACTGGCGTCAAGTTATAACATAACTAGGTTAAAAGTGTTAAAATAACACACACTCATTGCATTCATGCAGCCTCTTAAAGTTCCTATGACTCCACCGGCATAAGCTTTTGAGTGCTGCACCAAAGCTGGCAGGTCTTTCCAAAATTTTTATTAAAGAAGGTAAGTTATACCACAGCACGTAGTAACAATAACGAATTTGTTGAAAACAGCTGTTCTGTGAATAGTAATTGATAGAGTGATAAACCTTGCCTTTTACTGCACAAGAGAATGGTTGATAGCATTTCAATTTGATAGCTAGGCTTTCAGACTTGCCAAACTTAACAATGTTAAAAAGGAGTAAAATAATATAAATGGAAAACAATCGTTAAGCTTAAGAACAGACAAATTTCTTAAGTAAGAGGAAACACATTCATCACTTCTACATTTAAACAAGAATTTCTACTGTAGTTTTGGGATCTTTGCAGTTTCTCCGACAGGTCACAAATCATATCAATAGCAACTATATCACATTAATGCCATTTTAACAATTGGTTTTTTAATTGTGTAATTTTTTAAATTTAATTTTAATCGGTCAGTAGCTTAGTTGGTTAAATCCCAGATCCATAAGTTAAAGGTTCTCAGTTCAATCCCAATCAGAGTCGTAACACATTTTGAAAGGGATCAGCTGATATCCACCGGCTGTTCATTTGTCATTGGGCTATTAATTAATGACACTTTCTAAGGAATAGTCGGCCTTAGTTTGTAACAATGACTACATTCGCTCATCTACACTCACCACACTCATTCAAAATCCATATTCGCCCATATCTTGATGATCGGTGTCCTAAGAATAAATAAAATAAAATATATAAATAAGTAGCATTAAGTGGAAAATATTTATATAAAGTTATTGAAAGAGTTATAGAAGAGATGGAGGGCCATTAAAGAATAGAGGCAGAAAAAACAAACATGGTCTTTATCTATTTCACTGTTTTTATATATTTTAATAATTTATAGACATACAACATTATAGTTTTGATTATGTTTTTTATGCAAGAGTTTGTGACTCGATGGTGGAGGCCATCAGTAACCATAGATGCAAAAATGTCATAAATACTAGAGAGATACAAATTCTTAAACATACAATGACAAACAAAATTAAGAAGTTTACTTGAAATATATTGTAAATATGACAACAAATACCTCAAGTTTACGTAACATGCTTTCTGAAGTTTGCCTCATATTAAATGGCAAAGACGCTAAGACATATAGAGCAACATGGTCTTGCACTCTCTTGCTCTTTATTAAATTAACCATGAACACAGCTGAGTCTTCACTGCCAACCAAAGGTAGCATTTTGACAAATACGTCCCTGAAACACAAAAAAAAAATATTAATAATAACCTATAACAGTATATAGTATCAACTGAACTCAATTAATGTTTTATTAGTATTTTGGAGAGATAGGACATCAGCAAACTTACCTTAGAAGACAAGTTCACTAACACCAGAGTAGTGTAAAATACACAAAATAAACACTTAATCACACAAATTTTCAGTACTACTGGCACTTTCTTCAGGTGAATAGAGAGAGAGAAGGTGCCAGTGGTACTGAAAATTTGTGTGATTCTTTTGTGTATGTTACTACTACTCTGGTGTTAGTGAACTTGTCTTCTAAGGGAAGTCTGCTGATGTCCTATCTCTCCAATATACTGTACTAATTCCTGGCCTAGTGCCCTTTAACTTATGAAGTATTATTAGCAATCATATTTTTTCCATTTATCAGTAATTACAGCATGTTCTAAGGAAATTACAGAGAATTACTTAATAATGACACATAGGTCAACCCTTTTTTTTCTTTCATCATTCATCATCATCATCATTCTTTATTAACATATTCATTTGTACACAACAGAATACCCTTGTTACAAATATGATGCATTGTCAAATACTAATACTAACTTAAAATAATCAACTAATAGAGCTATATAACAATCTCAAAGCTAATAGAGTTAATAAAGTTTAAACAATCAATAAAAAATTTAATATGAGCAAAGTTCCAAATATTCTTTTACAGAATAAAAAGAATGTTTCACTAGGTATTTTCTGAGCATTTTTTAAAATTGTTTAAAGCTATTGCACTGTTTTATTTTTATTGGCAGATGGTTAAAAAGCCTGACTCCCATATAGAGTGCTCCCTTTTCAAGTTTTGTGGTTTTGTGGATGGGGTAAAATAAAAGGTTTTCGGATCGGGTTTGATTGTTTGGTTTGGTCAAGGAATTTAGGTTTTTAAAAGTTAACGAGAGAACAGATTGAATATAAATAGAAGGGACAACTTTGCGTGAAGAGCCCTCTACATGGGTGCGAACGTCTCAAGCCGAACATTCGTCTGATGATGTTCTTTTGAGACTTGAAGACCTTATCTACCATTTGTGAACTGCCCCAAAAAGCAATTCCATAACGCACTAAGCTTTCGAAATATCCTCTATAGACATCAATCAGGACTTCAAAACTGCACGTGCCTTTGAGGATGTTTATTTCGTAAGATGCAGAACTCAATTTCTTTAGCAGTTGCTGAATGTGAGTTTTCCATGATAGGGTCTCGTCTATAACGATTCCAAGAAAATTAGTGTCTGAGCAGATAGAAAGTTTTGAGCCTGAAGTTAGAGGTATTTCATAAACTACTTGCTCAGAGCGGGAAGACAATCGGAAATTCATGGCGGTGGTCTTGGTAGCGTTTAGCAGGAGGCCGTTTGCTTCAAACCAACAACAACACTCTGTCAATGTGCTAGCTAAATTTGACAAAACACAATCTTTTGACCCACCTGAAACCAAGATGGAAATGTCATCTGCGTACTTGCACAGTTTTGACTGCCTGTTTTTACAACTCAGGTCATTAATGTACAACAGGAACATAACCGGCGAGAGAATACAACCTTGTGGGACCCCTACCTTAGTCTCAAGTCATTCTGAGCCAGATGATAGCCCCTCTGAGTGTGTAATGCTCACCCTCTGCTTTCGGCCTTTCAGAAAGGATTGGATCCTTTTAATCTTTATTCACTTCCGTGTCTTTTAATAGTACATACAACAATTATAAATTCAATATCATTAAAAATCAGTAGGCCCTACATGTAATTTTTTAAAATGGAACTTCACTTTAAAGTTCATATAGGCCTACAGGCCAGTGTTTGAACTTTATTCAACGAGTGAAGTACCAACCCTTGGCTCAGTTGGGGATTCAAACCTTGGACCTTGCTCTCAACAATCTGAAGCCACCACGCTGATATGATCTTCATGCTCTTATGTCTTAGTTATATTATTGGGTAACTATTCAAATATATATGACTTTTAATAAACTTATATAAAAGTGACTTTTTTTATATAAAAAAAATTAACTTACGAAGCACATGAAGAATTCCTCCGTCCTATTTCATCAAACACACTTTGTAGAAGTTCCACATCAAGTTTACGAAGATAAGTGATAAGGAGAGGAATCAGATGTGAGTTTTGTGAATTGTAAATTTCAAACAGTTGAAAGTCAGATCTCTGGAGCTCTGTAGCAATTACATAGACGAGTTTCAATGCCTTTAACACAAAATACAAGCTTTTGAAAACTTTGATACTAGTAAGTCAGAACTATTTATTGAAATCGACAATGATGTTGATATTGTGAGTGAGAAGATTATCTTTAAGGTTCAATACTGGCATTCCATCAGTTGTTATAGTGAATTAAATCCTATATCTTTTCAAAAACAAATATTCATGAAACATTTTAATTTTTGAAACTTCTCTACTTTACGCTTCAAAGCCTAATATTTATTCAGGGAGGAACAGAATTTGTCAGATCAACAAAGAAGTGATGACAGTGTTCTAGATAACTTCCAGTTTAACAAAACGATAACTGACGTATAGTCTCATTATTAGCAATGATATTTTAAGTAAAGTTGATATAATTAAGAACTAGAAATGTATGCCAAAAGATTGTATGTACAAAAGATATAAAGTTTATGCAAAATTCATGGACTATTAACCCTTTTCCACTCATGCGTCAGGTACTGACCAACACCACAACAGGCTTATTTTTAGGTGTTCCTTATCGCTGCTTCTTTAAGCTGCATAGTGGATGCCTGATGATGTCAGTGTGCTAACGAAACGCGTCGCAACTCAGTAGCGATAAGGAACGCCAGAAGGTACGGTTAGTAGTACCACAGAATATAGACAGATACAGAAGCCCCACGCAATGCTAAATTTTGAAACGCGAGATCGCTTAACTCACCGGCCAGATCATACGCGGCGCTAGTGGTAAAAACCGGCCAAGCGCGGTTGCCAAACTGTGGCTGGCCGGCCGGCCCAGCCGGCCAGGGAGAAATCCCCCGCTACGCATCGTCTCTGGTCTCTCAGGCTAGTCAACAACAGTCCCGCGTGTATGGCACGAGCAGTCCAACAATGATGCATATGCGGAGTATAATATTACTGTACATCTTTTACTGTTAAAAGGTAATATTCATATTAACATTTTTTATTCACAATTATTGTTTGTTTAATTCGGTGCCTGCCCTAAACCGCCCAATCTTAGTAATAACTAGAAAAAAATTAAAATAATCAGGTATTCTTTCCTATAATACGTTTTTGTTTCTCTTGTTTACTATAGGTCTTCACCGACAAGTTTTGCATAACTTGGTGAAACCTAGATTTTGTACACACGAGTAAAAATAAGTAAATAAAACATATGGAAAAATATTTTGCCCGTATAAATGAATAAAGTAAGTTTAAAAGCTTACTATCAGGAATGTATTTAAGATAGTAGTAATAATAATAATAATAAATACTTGCAAATTTGTAAATAATAGCCTACATAAATGTTAGTAAAATTATTTTGTATACTTTATTATTTTATTGGCGCTGTCTATAATTCATACACTTAGCTTCCATACTAAAATTCCATACATGTAGCTTAATCAACTATTTAAAAAATACATTATTTTAAACGTTTCTTCAGGTATTCATCAATAGGGTGCTATTTCCGCTCAAAACTTGACTAACTGAAAATTAGATAAATATAAAACATAAATAATCCTATTACAAAGAACAAATGTTTTCCAATTTTATCGTGGCTAGGGAGATGATTTCTATAAGTATTATTAAAGCCAAACAACACTGACTAATCACAAATTCTCAAAATTCATAAGGCCACGAAATTTGCTATAAACATTCATTATAGGCTATAGACATATACTAAGAGGGGATTTGTCAACAGTTTTTCTCAAAAAGCTAAATTAAGGCAGATAATAATGTCCTAATACTAGCAAATCATTGTTACCCTAACATTGAGAAAGCTTATGACGTGCACCGTTGACACTGTTGCACACTTGACATAAGAGGTTATTTTTTAACAGTGTATTGAAACAATGTTAAGCATGTAATACAAAGAAAAGTAACAAAATTAAACGAGTGAGTGAAATGAGCGTAGCCAGTAACGGGGTTTTGCACACTTAGCGTGCTGTGGTATCCCCTAGTTTAAGAAAAAATTAGGTTTTGGATTATTACTACTATTTTTTACAGTTTGAAATAGGTAAAAAATGTTTAAAAGAACAAAAATCTCGGATTGGGACAAAGTGTTTGGGAGATTGAAGGCGATAGGTCCCATGTTCGGTCCTCTTAATACCGACACGGCGTCCGCACAATGGTTGCCATCGACGTGGACACTACTAGAGACGTATTGGGTGTTCATGTTGGATGGTAGTCAAGGTTCGGATGTTGTGTAGGGAAGAACTGAGTGTCAGACTTGTCCGTTAGCTGAAAATCAGACCAACACTACGTGGTTGGGATTTTATGGAAAGCTGCAGGTCCGATAGTTGCCCTGGCTGTTGGGCTATTAATAAATTGCACTTTCTGAGGAACAGTTAAACTCAGTTAGTAACCAGACTACACTCATATCATCGTTCATATTCGCCTTAAAATACGCACAACGTTGTGTCGGCGTCCCATATGTTAGAACGAATACTGTTTCCTTCAAACTAGATGGAAAATAATATTTGAGGCAAAGTTAAAGAACGCGTCTATAAAAAAATTCTGAATAAAACTCAATCAATCTATATACTATAAAGCTCGATGTAGTGACTGACTGACTCACTGACACTAAATGTTGAGGCATTTCCCGGCGTCTTACCCCCATGAAGAGTATACTTGAATTGAAGCTCTCTGTCTGAAACCTCCAGAAAAATTCACAAAAGTTTTCTTTTTTCACTGATTAACAAAGATGGCGGCCTTTTTACCCCAAAACTTCCCCAATGTCCCCAATGGAAAAAATCACTAAAAAGTAGTTTTTATTACCTAAGTTGAAGAAAAACTTTAGTAAAGTGTCCAAACATTCACAGTTCTACACGTGTAACAAACGCACACCTTATATATGAATTTCAGCTTAATAACTCAAACATTTGTGGTATCGGGGACTCAAAAACTGAAAATTTTAAAAATGTTAAAATTTTTAAAACTGATCTAATCTACTCAAGTGAGGTATCAATTTAAAGCAATTTTTCTCCTGAATCCAAATACAATATCAGATTTTGAACAGGATAATATTAAGGGGTTAATGCTCCTAAAACAAAACAAAAAAAATCCTAAAACCAGTAAAAGGGTAGTACAAAAATAAAACTACCGTAGGCCGAGTTCCATAACTGCCTGTAGAAGAGCGTCTTGGCGAGTCCGTAGGCCGAGCTCCTCCACGAGATCGCAGGCCGAGTTTCTCCACGAGGCCGCAGGCCGAGTTCCTCAAATGGGACTGTAGCAGTGTCTTGGTGAGACCGCAAGCCGAACCTTCCCCCGCGAGGCCTGTAACAGAGCGTCTTGGCGTGGCCGAAGGCCGAGCTCCCCCACGAGGCCGCAGGTGACCCATATCTCGCGAGCAAAGCGAGTGACGACGGGGTTGGCATGCGAAGCGGGCAGTGGTGCCCGCTAGTGTCTGAATAAAATTGGTTTGGTTTCGGTTATTTTATCATTGTGTCTTGTTATAACTTAGTGTTTTAATGGAGAGAAAGAAAGACTACGACAGTTTGTGTTAGAGGAAGTGTAAAAATTTATACAAATAGAATCACTGCGGATGTTAAGATTCCCAAAACACCTATCACAAGTGTACGTGCAGAACTGTGAAGTGAAAGAAATTTTTTAAATAATACACATCATTTAGGCCTAGATTATTTTCCTCGAGCCATTTGTGCCATGTGTTAATCAATTAATCAAACGTCTTCTGCATCTTGTCCCCTCATTGTCAATTATCTTCTATTGTCTAAAACTGTAACAATGCCATGAGTAAACTGAAAAATACTAAATTAAAATGTTAAAGTTTTTAGCAAAGCCCGTCTTCAACCTTATGGTAGCGCTATCAGCGTTCACGGAGTGAATGTGACGAATGCTGCAGTCGCACACCATTCACACACCTTACTTCACTAATCTATGCGATACATTTCCTGCAGCAAAAGTATACCCACATTCGTATTTGGTGACTAATCGTTGAAATGAATAAGTGAAACCAGTTTGATATAAACTCCACGTTAGACCAAACTATTTACATTATCATAGTCCGGGTAGGACCGTGTCTGATTGCTATGTACACTAATTAGATGTTGCCGACGTTTCGAGTGCATTGCAGCTCTCATCTTCAGGGCGACATACTCATCACCAGGTACATTACATATACTCTGTGCACAGAATATAGACAGATATCTGTCTATATTCTGTGCTCTGTGGATCTAGTAACAGAGTGTGTTGCCCTGAAGATGAAACTGCAATGCACTTGAAACGTCGGCAACATGTACATAGCGTGCACACAAGGTGAAAAAAATATAGAAACGCTGTCACACCTTTTATATGACTTAACATATAAAAGTGAAATCTTGCACATCATCTTTGTCACAAAAACCTACTTTTTCATACCATTAGTGACTTTTCATTCTTTCACTGGTACGGCCTGTGAGGAGTTGAACGAACATCTTAAATCTAAGCCAAGTTTGGTATTGAATGAAAGGTCTATTTAAGAGAATTAACTGTCCAAACTGGAATTTGAAAGGATTATCCTTTACAGAGTAGCGGTCATTTGAATGTCATGAAAAACAAATTTAATCTTTTGTCTTGTGAAGTAACTAATTTGTATGGTTATTTTTCCATACATAATTTGATAATTTAATTTCTATTAGTAATTGTGTTTAAGACTTTTATCTGTTCTAAAGACTTGGATATAAATCAGTCTTTTAACTTTTATCTTTTAATATATAAAAAGTCACCAATATTTCTTTTTTGTCTCTTAATCTGTCCACTTTAAAGTATCTACAAGCAGTAATAAGCGCCCTATTAAATTGGCCAAATTGAAAGGTTTAAAAATGTGAAAAGGGACGTAGAAAATAGAGGTTTGAGTAAGATGAATAAAAATAATGTGGTTATGAAATATCGAGATATGAGAAATGTTGGTGATAAGATATAATTTTTAAAATAGTCTATATGTTTACTATGTGTTTACAGTATTTATTTTGTATTGTATAACACTTTTTAGGGCGTATTTATGTAACAATTTATGTTTTGTTTTTGGGTTTAATCAAATGTTTATTAATGTAAATAGTTCATAAATGTATCGATAGTTAAAAGTATAACCTCTAATTATATGTTTCAAGGATCCTTATAAGCATGTGCCATCAATACAATTTGCTTGTCTCTGTATCTGCTCAGGTACAGTATATACTATAGTATCTATAAACATTGATGATATCCAGTCGGTATAAAATAAGTAAACAAATCAATCAATTTGGCAAATTGAAAGATTTAAAAATAGTAAGCCCTAATAAAAATGAATAAAAATAATGAGCTTATGAGAGGGATGTATTGAGAAATTGTGGTGAATAAATTCTGTATAGTATGTATGTCTAAATTATATGTTATATTTTATAGTTACTCGTGGTGTAATATCACTGACAATGCCCAAGCTAACTGCAGAATAAAAATCTTGGTTTTCTTATCATCCATCGTTATTTGATCTTCCTTAAACAATTAATTGTTTCATAATTTAATTTGATAAATTATCATAAATGTTTCATAAACTTGTTAATTAAGAATACAATTAAACAATCCCCTTTAATTAGAAGTTCATAAAATAGGTTTCATTTGCTTAACGTATAACTTATGTACTAGAAGAATTTGGCTAAAATTCAAACAAGAGGATGTATAGGGTCAAAATACGCGGAGTAAATGCAACTCAGTGAACGTAAGCGGGGGTATTCCGGGCCTTGCCCTCAGTGCCCTGTCTGACTGTCGGTTGGAGTTCTGTCTGTCCATTCTGTATTCCTCCCTCCACTGTGGGAGAACGGGAATCCCGCACTATGATCTGGCAACGCCGCGCCAGTTAGCGACCGTATCAACGCCTTCATTTTGAGAAATACCACAAACTGCCCGTTTCATTATTTCCTATACCGTGGGGCTTCTGTATCTGTCTATATTCTGTGGTAGTACCATATTAATTTAACATTGAACTTTCAAAAGGTATAATTTATTTTTAATAAAATCGCCTCTTTTTGGTGATGAAGTGAGAAACTGAAGTATCCTTGAAGGTTTTCCCCTCCAACTATTACTGTATTTGCTTCTGGACACATGTAATGAGCGGGATTTCATGTTCATTCTATTTCTTATCGATATGAGTTTTTCATGTCACTTTACTTGGCGCCCTCTTCAGCACAAGACTAGCCAGACAATTTTGCTCCTTTTTTTTAAGGGCTGACGACCTGACCTGATGCTTTATTATCTTTCTATACATCAAATCCTTGACATAGTTAATTTTGTAATATGACTGATTTATTTAAAGGATCAACAAATAGGTTTACAATTTAAATATGTGTATTGAAGTTATTGTCACTTTACTTATGATAAAATTAAATAATAATAAAATACATTTTGATAGCAACCATACTGTAGTAAATCTTTTTCAAATGCCCATTAAGCTCACTATAGTGTATTAATTAATTAGGTGACCAGCCTATAACTGTGAATGTTAGACCCCTTCAGGGTAATTGCATGGGGTTACAGGGTATTAGTATACAAGGGTTCAGGGTAACTGTATACAAGAAATGGGTTCACTACATTGTTTACAACAAAGTTTTATTTTATGTGGTTTTGTTTGTGCTTAACTATCGTGGATTTGGTGCAAATTTGTTTCTTAGAGATTCAGACAATCTATGGTGATGATGATGAAAATAACGAACCAGATTAAATAATAAAAGTTAAATAATTCTTACAACACTGGAAAATATAAGTAACAATGAAAGAGAATCAGGAGAAACCAAATAGTGGGAGTGGTGTATATATAAAATTGGTAGTATGTATGGATTTTATTTCGGTATGCATAAACAACATCTTCAACTACCAAACGCAAGGCTGAAGTCAACCATGGCTTTCGTCTAGGAGTAAAACACACGACACAGAAATAAAAATCGTTATTAATTGAAAGTTAAACAAATAACAGGGCTATTAAAACTGTCTCAAAGGCAGTATTAGACTGGCTGTTTGTCTACTACTACTATTGGGTCATTTTGTGACATATGTGTTTCGATAGGCTTGTCATAATAACTTATAGTTAATTAGTTATAGCTAAGCTTTGTTGGGTTATATTTTGTACAGATTTCATTTCTGATTCAATAACAACTGTTCAAAACAAATTGTAAATGAAAATATCATATCAATATTTTGAATATGTCAATGAAATATTTTTACAGTTCAACGACTAATTCTGTGTAATTTATTACTTTGTATTTAACACAATTTACCTAAGTTATGTACATACTACAGTGTTAGGTTATCAAGTTTTGTAAAGAATCGATTTCAGTGTTGGTCTATAAATAGCGTGTGCTGACCCTTGCTGCAGGCCATGTGAGGTGCAGATTCGCTGATTTTAGACCAACCGGAAACAAGCTTTTTATTGTGAACCGTTCTATCTGAAAATGTCATCATCCGAAATGGGTTTGTCCCCATCAACTTCAGATAATCATTTTCCTAGTGAACCACCTAAACTAAAAATCTTTTGTATAAATAGTGAATGAAATCGTCAGTGGCCTTGACCGGAGGGTTCTGACGTTATCACAAGATAACGGCGTCAAGCAACATTAAGCGTGGCTGTTCCTTGGATGAGTGACCTGGATCCCATCCATGCCTGTCCGGTCACTGGTGGTGCTTCAGAAGTCACCTTTAAGTTGTTTGTTCCCCAGGTTAAGTGTTATAGAAGGCTTCTTAGTCCTAACTTGGCCTGGTAAAATAAAATTTCCTTTAACTATTAATGTAATTTACGTTCATGTATATACATATACATCAACGTAAATTATATATAAAAATACAATCAACGTAAATACCACCGTACATGTATGGGTGGTCGTGTAGGTCAGTACCACCGTACATGTATGGGTGGGCAGGTGGGTCAGTACCACGGTACGTGTATAGGTGGGCAGGTGGGTCAGTACCACAGTACGTGTATAGGTGGGCGTGTGGGTCAGTATCACGGTTGTAAGATGGGAGGTGAGTTGTTGTAAGAAAACTTGGGAAAGGGAATGTAGAAAACTGTTACTGTTTTCTAGATTTGGAATTGAAAAATTATCTAGTAACTGAACCCTTCCGAGCTATTAATAATAATGTATGACAGAATAATTCCAATACGAGACACAAACATTCAGTTGATCATTACAAAAATATATATTAACTATTTAAAATTAATTTATGGTTTAATATGATTACCTTTTCAACTACTTTACTTAGATCTTCATCAGTTGAAAATTTGAAGGAGTAAAATTCACTTGCATCATATTTCAAAGAACTTATTTCTTGAAGGTTCATTGCTTCATTTGGTTCAGAAATATTATTAATTTCTTTAAATTCAAGAAACTGGCTGAAAAATATCATCATTAAACTTATTACCGGTACATATTTACCTAAATTAAATGTAGACACAATTATCTTTGTATTTTACAGTACATGAGGGACATTCATAATAGATCAATCTATTATTACAAGTCAAGGAATGCATTAATCTACTTGATTTTTTTGGTTTCTTTTTTTATAGATTGACTTGTAGGAGCCAATAGACTTTAAGAGCCTAAAGAAACTCTTCTTTAGACCAGTTTCTCTACTGGCTTAAAGAAGGACCATTTGTGTCCTTTGAGTTGTGTCTTTAGTCTGCGTTGAAAGGAAAATTGTATTTCATGTTTAATATACTATCAAAATACTCCTAGACAGACTACAATTGTAAATAATTCATCAATTGTTTTAAGGATTTATTAAATTTAACAATATTGTGAATATTTCTGTTATTTTCTTACCAATGTAAGTTGGCCTTTTTTCATAAAAACAAAATCTATCCTTTTTTTAAATACCATTGTTCACATAGGATACGAATACCACAGTAAGTACTATATGCGGGAGGGCAGCTGGGCCAATACTACCACCATACAAGTATGGTTGGGCATACGGATGCCTATGCATATGATTTGGCCAACTTCCATGTGGTAATTGA
>JAQJVL010008240.1:0-20555 GCA_035578905.1 Stictocephala bisonia
GTTGACCCAGAATAAAATGGCATATGTTCAAACTAATTGTTTACAAGAAACGTGGGATCTTTTCCGTTAGATACACAATACACAATACGTTAAATACACCAAAACTGGCTGTTACTTAAGAATTTGGAGAGCCGGTGGCCGAGTGGTCTGAGACTAATTTTGAGACAGCACAAATCCTGATGTTAACTGGAAGATTTTCTCACTAATATTTTCCGTACGCTGTGCTGTTTTCCCCTTTACTATGTTTGAATAAGTTCCCCGCATAGATCAATAGTACATGGCAAACGGGCGGTGCAAGGTTAAAAGATCAGCTTTTTTTTAAATCTACAAATCATATCATTAAGTTCATGAGAGGTCGGGGTATTTTCAAAATCTACCCATGAGCTCACCATTAAGGAATGCTCAGCACATAACATTGATGACTTCCTCTTTATTAGCAATGTCAATCATCAACAGAGCCGTATCATTTATCACGTATGTACGAAGGTCACGTATTTTACTCCATCCACAAATCTCTTCATCCAAACATCAAACAGGTCTTAAGGCTTTTGACCGGAAAATAATTACTATCACTGATCAATCCACTCTCACTTGACGGCAATCCTCATCCTCCTGATACGTCAAACCTGTTAACTTCCGCTTCTCAGCAGGTGTTGTGAAAGTTTGCGAACGCTCTAATGGATTTGGTAAGTTTTAGCCATTCAAGATGCCCTACGTAATCTTCTCATCAAAGAGTTACGATGGGTTTTGTCGGCAGCTAAGGGGATTTAATGAACACTCCTGTTAGCTAAATTTAGTTAATGAAATTCTAAATATTTAAGGTACCGTTTATCTATTCAGGAATTCAAATGGCAAGATTATATTAAACCTACCAAATATATATCAAAAATTTAATACGTGCATTTTTCAAATACATTAGAGAATATTAATGTAGGCCTATCTGGTTCTTATAGGCTTCCTTTATAATAGCTTTTAAAATAACTGGCTATAACAATGTTCTTGACGCATTTCTTTATGATTCTTGTAAATCCTATAGAAACATGGAGCTCATTAGAAAAATAATGATGAAAATTGTGCTTTGAATTGATAAAAAAAGAAAGAAAATAAAACTTCAAAGATATAATTATATTTCTATCTGGAAATAATATTTATCAGGAATATATCACCCAATAAGGATAAATATTACATGTTGTCATTATCTGTCAATTCTAAACCATAATATTAACTAGACTAATCATGCCCTTTTTATTTATTTTTATTTTTATTTTTGTAAAATACAAAACTGTGTCGTAAGGCCATTAACACTTAGAAACTCTCAGGACTTTAACGATTCAAAGTGTTTTACTTTCTAGATTGTAAATAACAACGAATTTCCAAAATTTTTAAAAAGAACTCAATATCAAAGTGAATATTAAATTTTATTTATAAATTACTAAGAATATGTCAACTGTTAAGCAAAGAATGTGGTGATGACCCATCCACCTTAAACTTACACTGGTGATGTCGCACTAGCTCACCAATACACGTAAAGTGGTTATTATTACTAAGCTTTTAGCTAGTAACAAGGTCAAAAAAGATCACCAAAATAAAATGGGCAATACAATCTAAAGTAGGTAGGAAATACGAGTACAATCTACTTGTTTTTACAATATTTGACGAATGAAGAGTGTTAATGTTATTACCCCCGCTAGCCAACCTGGACACCTTCCCTATATGAGGTTAAAGGGGGATATGACACGAGGTGGTGGGGGTAAAGGGGTCATAAAGGGAGAGTTAAAGGACAATGAGAGTGTGTTTGTAGTATTTAATCCAAGCTTAATGGAGCGTTAAACCGAAATTCTGGATATAAGCCCCCATTCAAATTTGTTGTCGACAGGATAGTTCAGTTTATTTCCCTATCACACGTCTGAAATAATAACCAATTTGTTTCTTCAAGAGGCGAATTTTAAAAATCTACCACTTAAGAATCTGAAGTTACTGTCGGTCATGTTGGTTTTAATCCGATATGAACACCATATTTTTTCGTTACTTATTGACCAAAAGTTGTGTATGACGTGTCATTTTAAACGTTATCGTATATTGCGAGTTGGGTTTCATATTTTGAATACATACGCCTGGTTCCGAAAAATATTTAAAAATAAAATCATCAAACTTATTTTTTTTTATATTTCATTCTATAAAACTAATTAGGGATATGAAAAGCAATTCCAACGTGCAATTTCATTTTTGATCAAATGCAATTTATTTGTAAAACATCCGTTTAAAAATAACTGTTTAGTTTGGATACGCATGATCGTATGTTCGGCTCGAAAATAAAATTGTTCTTATGGGATTAAAACCAACATGGCCGACAACCTCCGATAACATCTGCAGACTCTTAACTTTAAATATTATAATGAAATACCGGTATTAGTGCTAGATTTAGGTAATCAAATGTTTTTTAGTTCCACTTATAAAACAGCTAATATCGCTGATATTCACGTTATTACAGTGGCATTTTGTTAATGATTGGTTTCATTATATACTGATTTTAGAATGATGAATTTTTATATACTTCTGATCATATATATTTGACAAAACTTGTTTTATATAATTTATATAATTATAAAGGCATCATCGTTCTTTGTTGTCATATGATCTTGCTGTACATTTGTGATGGATTTTTGTTTCTAAATTCTCTCGAAGGTCCATTTTTGATTAAATAGTCCACGACCTCTTTGGCATCTTTATTGCTTGTTATCGAGATCAGCGTTCATTAAGATGACGAGGAACTTCATATATCTTGTCAAAATAGATAAAGAAGCAATCTTTCATGTACCTAATGATACTGTATCTCTCAGATTTATTTTACTGTCACAATGATCTCATCAACAAACAGTGGCCTGTCATTAATCAGGAATATATCATTTAACATGATTCTGATGAACAAAGACGAATCCGTTCTCTATATTTCATTTAGAGAACCTATCATTTTTATTTAAATCAATAAACAACAGAGAGAGAAAACATAACTACAATTTAAACGATCCTGGATTTTACATTTCTTGGCAACAAAAATATGTCAACAAGCCATTAAGAGGGCTCTAAAGGGAAAGAAAATATAGAAGTCATGCGACACTGGCGATAGAAGTTGGAACTACGTCCAGTTTAATCCGCCGGACGAAGTGCAATATAGTCCCAAGAATCATTTCCTGTATAGTAGGTTTTCGTAGTATTTTCAACCGGAAACCCCTTCCTCCCGTCTGCCGTCTCCTCAGGTGGCTACACCCGACCTTCTCTGTCTGAATGTATGTTGAGCTGAAAGGCCAATTCTTTTCAACAATAATTGTCAATTTTCCAGTCAGTACCGGTTTTGCTGCTGTATTTTATTTCTTAACATTTTTTTATGTCATTTTGTTTTTATAAAAAATAGTAATATTTTACTATAGTTTTTATTTACAAAAAAAAAAAAGTAATATTTGTTTATAAAAGTAGACTTTTTACAGCGAAATCAATGTATTCACTGATCAAATGGGGGGTCTACTAAAATATTGAATTTCTACTTGAAACGTTTTCCAAAATCATAATTCTTGTTCAAATCTTGTTATTCTCAAAACGGTTAAAATTTAACATAGTTAGGCATAGGCTTACCATACTTATATTCTACTATTGAAGAGTTTGATTTATAAACATAAAGATACGCTTTACTAAAAACTAAGTAAATTACGTTACAAAGAATGGTTTTTGTAAATATTTCTTAAAGCTCTTGGATTGTGATCTAAATATTGGTTTTTATGTGGTTAAATATTTAAAAAAGGCATTAATTGGCAAATAAATTTCTATTTCGTATCTTTTTATGTTCAGTTAAAGATTAAAACAACATACGCTTAAAGCATTAAAGGATAGCCACTTTTTTATTTGCTTCTGAAGTATGCTGAATGAATTACTACAATACGGAAAATGACACTACGGGGACAAGTTGGTTTCAAAAAGCGAACATTTTGTTACAACAAAGATTTTCGCGGACAGAGACGAAAACTGAAGCGAACCGTATGAATGATATAAATTATAATAAAATAATATATTATAATCTTGCTCAATTTTCCCCTTGCCATGAGAAAAGCAATTATTTTACTTCGACAACAGTTCTTACACAATTACTTTTCAAAGATTTTAGTTTTACTGATAAATATTTCACAGTATTTTAGAAGTGATAAATTTAATATGATTCAATTAGGCATACACAAATTACTAAATATGACGATTTTTTTAAACACGACTGTTAAAAATCACCAACAATTTAAAACAGAGCTGTGAGCATATATCAATTTCGAACATATAACTTTAGACGTTCAAAGCAGATTGGGCTCACCTGCCTGACAGTAGTTTGGCCTCATAAACATGTATGTTCGGGGTAGTTTAGACTTACTTAGTCTACCAGTTTGACCTCAGCAATTCACACAGTACTTTGGTCTCAGTTTTTTATATGAGTAAAGTAGTTTGTAGTACCGTGCAAAGCAGTTTTTACGCTCCACTGAAAATAAGGAGGGCTACTAAATTATTGAACTTCTAATCAAAGCTTACTGTAAAATCACGGGTTTTGACAAAATTTGACTCCTAAAACGTTTGAAATTTAAAATTGATTTATATACCACACTTATTATACCCAACAATTGAAGAGTTTGATATAAAAGTGGAGCTAGGTACGCTTAAAGAACTGAGGACAACTATAAATAATGTATTTTACTAAATAGCTGTAACAAGTGTTTAGCACCCTAACAATTTGCTTTACGTGGTTTATTATTCAATAAAATGCCAAACATTTAAAAATAACAATGTATTTTGTACAGTCAATTGAAGAATAAAACAAAATAATGCTAAATGAACCATACAAAAATATTTTGATGTTAAAGTAGAATAATATATCCAACTATCAATTAAACTGTAGTTTGATTAATATTTATTGTACGGTTTTTACAATTATTTTTAACTAAATAACATATCATTTAACATATTATGTATTGTACAAAGGTAGTGTAAGTACTGTAGCACATACAATAATAAGTTTTCTTAATAAGACAATTCCAACATATAAGTAAAAAAGCATGACAATTGAAGTAAAATTATATAACAACAAATTCTTAAGGCAACTAATTACCTCAAAACTACAGTAATTAAAAAAAATAATTGCATTGTTAATACTACACAGAACATAGTTTACTGAAGTACAACTTAGAACATAGTTAACTGAAGTACAACTTATAATAATACAACAAACATATTGAAAATAAAGTAACCCCTAAATATTTTCTTAAACACCATATAAATAACAGTGACAGGGGATATAGTAACTCAGCAGCCATTTAATTAGTTCCTATGTGTAGGTTTGTTAGAGTTAATTTTGTAGTAGTTAATTAATTCCTAATATTGGAATAGTTAATTACAAAAATAGTATAAAAATGCATAACAAATAAAAATAAATAACAACTGTGTACAACAATTTTACAAGCCAACTAATTTACTAAAACTAGACGAGCTGGTTGAAAACATGTAATTAATTGAATAGATAGTATGATACATGAACGTAGTACATCTTGTAAAAATGTGTCAAACATATTAAAAACTTTTTTTATAAATGTTCACAAATTACCAATAAAAACATTTTATTACTTTGACATTTTTATAGCCAAGTCCATTACGATGACTACCCAAGTTGATCAGTGTGACTGCCACAAGTTGATCACGAGCTCCCAAATTAGGTCAGTGGATACTCAAGTAATTGAACATGCATTAAATTAATACAAAACCAAACCGATCAGAACATCTTATTTCAGCAATATAATAATAGTTGAACAATTTTACTTCAATACACAAGTAACGTAAAAAAATGCAAATTTCATACAGTATAATAGGGTCTACTTATACTGTATTGATAAAAAATAAGTGCAATATGTAGGCTACGAATGTTAAGGTGATCGATTTCGGTAAACTTAAGCTTACCTTAATCGATCACCGTTATATTTGTTCAGTTTATATTAATATTGTATTAAATTCATCTACCAACACATACTATGCTAATTAAGAAAACTTTTTTAAATTAGTATTTTATTAATTCTCTTCGCATTGCACAATGTTTAAATATCACTTATGTCAAGTTTTACCGTCCTAAGTCTTCTCATTGGCTGTTCAACGGAATACACCGGAAGTGGTACGAGGTTCCCAAACACTACCTCGCCCCATGACTTCAAGTTCACAAAAGGATTGCCGCTCCGCCCCGCCCCGTCCCCCGGCTGTCATATTTTTCTGTCCTTGTTACCGTTTAGGTAAAATATTTGCTTCAAAGTTACCTTCTTATAAAATTACAAATAAATGACCTAGCATTTTTTCTACCACAACATTAATGAACTATAATAAATTAATAGTTACGACTTAACATTACTGTATTTATATTTTTTAAATAAAACAAAGGCCAATAGTGACAGTGACTTATTATAGAATTACTTATTGCTTTGGTCAAGCCGGAATTATTGAATTAATATTTTAACTGTACGCATTCGTTAATGTAGTTTAAATGATTTATTTCATAAAAATGTTGTATATAGATGATTATTACAGTATTTTTCATGATATAATAAATATTGTGCACTGTCATTACGAATAAAAATGTTATGCTTTACTTTGTAGTTAGATTATATCAGGAACCACATGGGAACGCACATTTTAATTTAAACGAAATAAGCCATTCAAAAGTAATTAGACTAACTCTAAGTAATCAGTCTGTAAAATAATACTGATATCAGTCGTCGTAGGCCTACATTGCATCCATCGATGTTAAATTAAATGAAGGAAGGTTTTTATGAATGAAGTAGTAAAATCCATCCGCGCCTAAGAAGTTCGAGGTTTCGCCACTTGGATCTCACGAATCACCGCATATTTTGGCAATAAATTAACATGCAGGCATTTGCGCGGTCCAACATTGCGGCTACAGATTTAAAGATATCGATCTGAAACCAAAACTAAATTGAAACCAGATACATTTCTGACTAAAATCGCTTTTTAAAATTTCGATAACAGCTCTAGTTTTATTTTGGCACTAGTTTGAATATCGGGTAACTTCAATAACCTATAAAATCGAAATGAAGGAGAATTCGAAAATTCTAAAAAGCGATTTGAGTCAAAAATTTCTTTATCTTTAAATAGATGTTTCATTTATAATTTTACGACAGTAAATAAGGGCAGTATCTTGGACCGCGCAAAGCAGTTTTTACGCTTCTCAGCGCGGGGGTTTAGAGCCCTCTTAAATAACTGAGTGTCAAAGAAACGTCTTTGTATTGTACTCATTGCAATGAACATTTTTTTTCAACTCATGAAGGGTTTTAAATTCTTCAAGCAAATCAATCAGATATTGATGGACACGTTTTTGATAAGCAAAAATCTTTCTTTATGCTTTTTCTTCAGTCATCAGCAGTTATAAGTGAATAGTTGGATTTACTGATAAACAATCCTCATTTTTATTTATACATCAAAGTAATCTTGTTTAGTGGCATTATACTGTTTATAATTGCTTTTCCTCTAAGCACACTAATAAATGAGTGATTATTTCTCCAGTACATCATTGTATATTCTCCAGAGAATTTTTTTCAAAAAGCTAATGAGGTTTGTAGTTTTATTATTGCTGATACAGTTTATGTAACTAGTCAGATATGCTTACGTCTTTAGGTTACAATAATGCTTCTTTGAGTGAAACCAAAGACAAAAATAATAATTTCTTGATCTCTGGCATAACAAACGATTATATTTCTTTCTTTTCAACTAATAGAAACCAAAAACCTAGATGTTAGCAACCGATTTCTTTTCCAGGGTTAGTGGTTTTTTTTATTCACGTAGTATTTTATTTTTTAATATGTTTAGAATATATTTTATTTCATAGAAAACCTATCCTAGTAAGCTATTTACTTGTGCTGTGCTATTCGAATATATCTGAGCAAAAAAATTCAATCGATATATGCAAATTCGTTTTCACTACACTACTATGAGTTTAGCTGTTTTCGTTATGTGTTTAAAACCTGCGAAACATCATATTTTCAACAGCTGTCTATTGTTTACTACCGAAAGTAACATTGTTTACAACCGAAAATTTTCCACAGTCAACAACACCTGTTTTTATTTCGTAGTGTAGTGAAAAGTATCGTTCAAAACTCGAGTGAAAGTGTTTTGTATGTTCTCGACCATTCGAAGTGCTCGATAAGTCTCGCACTTCAAACATATGGTCTCGAACATGCAAAACCCCACTTTCCACTCTTGTTATGAAATATACTATTCCGTGTTTCCTAATTATGGTTTTACATCACCCATTTACTTTAATTGTAATGAGCAGTAAAATAGGTCTTAATTTTTCTACTTCAGTCTTGCGACCTCAGATTCAACTTATCTTGACAAGGCCAACATCTAAATCATACCTTATCTTAACAGATTAGTGTTGACAGACGATTATCACTAGGGAACTAACACAGAGAACAAGTTACGAAATGTTACTGATTAATCTTAACGCCTATTGACAAGGCTTGAAAAGTTCTTTGAATTTTGTCAGAAATACGCTGGAATTTGGACCGATTTCATCTCATATTCATTGTTTCTTCACATAAATGTTTAAGTAAATCGTATCAGGGCATCCAAAACCTTTATTACGGAAATCAGGAGACGGTGAACTCAAGGCAATCATTTGTTGAAGATTGTAGGCAAACGTTCAGCATTCAAATAGAGCTGAATCATTTAGAATGTGTAATGTTAGAAAGAATCATGATGTTGTAAATAAAACATATAGTAAATATTATCATCAATATTACTAAATATAACATATGGTAAATATGCTTTGCTATGGGCTTTCGGCAAGGCGATGCCTTATTGAAAGTGATTGTTTTTTTAAAAACAAAGCCTTGACAACTTTCCTTAGAAAAGGGTCCAACAAAAGAACTTTTTCACCACGTATAATAGCCCATTGTTGACATTACGATTTGAGAAGATATCATTCAAATCTCCTGACAGAGCAACCCAGGGTGATAGCAGGATATTTTCAATTCCTTCACCCCTTTCTCAAGCTTGCACCCCTGTGGGAATATAAAGGGTTTGGTGTATGAATAGGCACAAAGGGCCATTGGCCAAGTCTTACCTGTATGAGTAGTAAGTCCGGTGATATCTGGTTTGGTGGGTTTCCCTGCAACCCTTTTTTTGTTTTTGACACCCCACCTGGCTTCTAATTTCAGTTGAGGGAATGTTTATTTTTTCGGATGAATATGCACATATCATACAACTCTTGTAAAATCACAGACACAATGGTTTAGAATCCATCCGTTTAAAAAGACACCGTCCAATGTTAAAGTCCTTGCAATTCAAGCGGTCCAGATTTAGAACACATTGGTGTGTAGATTATGCTAAATTTTACGTTTAGGCAGTACAGGCAATCGATTGAATTCTAGTTGTAAGATTTATATAAAACTACATATCTTGTGAAATCGTATTTTATTATACTGGAAATAGTTTTAGGAATTAATATATATTAAAATACTAAAAACTTTGGTTTATCACGAAAACAATTGCCTGACCCACATTCTGTTTAGTGAATTTGTGTGGATCTATATTCAATTGTTATTAAATATGATTTTTTTGTTTGTTGTATAATTAGGCCTAGAATTACGCTAATTCAGTCAGTAAAAATGTAATTATTTAGTGTCCATTAAAAAAAATCTGTCATTAACTGATACACTTGTCACTGTAACCGAACAGCTGTTTCGTTTCTTCAATCCGTGTCACTGTAGCACTAAACCAACGGGCTCCGTCACACACAGCACTACGAAAACGTCACACTCGGCCCAAACAGGGCCTTGGAACGGCTCAAAATTCAAATCCTGCAGGTTGTATGCAGCCCGCGGAGGCCTACTTGGTCCGCCATAGATCCAACGGTTGTCCTACCTCGACTGAGCCAAGCCCGCGATTCAAATGGTGAGATGCAGTTTGCCGCGCCGCCGCTCAGAGCGCCACCGTCTCTCAATCGTTGCCGCCGTGCGTCTGTGATTTGATGCACAGAGAACTCACAGTTCGGCTGTTTGTTTTATAGCCTTCAATCAACTGAAACTCACCCATCAAACCATAATGTAATTTTCCTGATAGTCTTACAGTTATGTGGCCCGAGTCCGGCATTCCGCATTTTTATCACGAACTTGACTTTAGTGACTATAAAACACAGTGTTCTTTCACGTTGAATTTTTTTAACAACAAAATGTTTCATTTTATGACATTTTTATCATCTGGAGGCTTGCAGGAAATAATTTAACTTGTATATAGTAAAAATAAATTCGTTTGGATAGTTTTCGGTTTCATTTATTCAGAATAGTTTACATGACCGGCACTGTACAAACTTATAAAATAAAACGTATTTACGGGGAAAAATAAATGTCCTTGTATTGTAATAAATAATACAATATTAAAATATAAATTGAAAACTTATACACTAAATCAAGAACTACGTCTAAATCTATGATAAATAACCATATTGGCACTAGAAGTAACGTTAAAAAAAGGACTAATTACTTCTTGGAACTTCAAAATTACTTTTTGAAATCAGCCAAATATATATTTTTGATTGTTTAGGCATAACTACACAGACCAAATCTCTCTATTTCAAGTAACATTAGATAAATAGTTCATCTCAATCATTTTGACTTTCTCTCAAATGCGTAAGCATAGAGAAAGTATTGTGATCGTCCACAAAAAATTTGTACAAGTTGGTTTAAAAATCCATTTTAGGGTCCCCTGAACCCAAAAAAGTTTTTTTTTCGAAAAAAGATTTGGTGTCTGTCCGTGTGTATGTGCAGTTCGCTTGAGACCAAACAGATGGATACATTTTTATTAAATTTGGTATGTAGGTATATTTAGCCAATGTCACAAGACAATTTTTTCACTTTTTTAAAATTTTAGTTGCTTTTTTTGTATGGCCAAGAAACATACAAAAATGGATTTTTCTCAAAAATTGCTCTAACAATTTTGATTAAATATGCAGGAAATATGTGAATTACAATTTAAACTATTTTTAGTATAAATCGCATGTCTCTAGCTTGACTTTTTTTTTAGTTTTGGCAAAAAAAATTGGGAATTAAACTGGTAATATTCAAATTTTAAATTTTTAGTGATGAAAGTTTGTACCAATTCTTTGGAAACATGTATTATAACTATTACAGTTACATTGGCATCACTGGTTGGCATGTTCAAGGCTACAGTTATTCTTGGTCAAGGTCAACTTCAAAATCAATACTTGTACAAACAAGCTCTTCCTACATTCTGCCTCAACTCTTAATTTCTTAAGCCTGTCTATAGAAATTAAAGACTGCTTAAGTCTGCAGAGGCTGTCGGCCATGTTTGTTTTAATCCTATAAGAATAATTTTATTTTTGAATCCATATTTTTGTTATTTATTGACCAAAAGTTGTGTATAAGGTGTAATTTAAACGTTATTATTATAGTTTTGAAAAATAGGTGAAAATAAAAACTTCAAAGTAAGTTTTTTTCTATAAACCTAATTAGGAATTCGCAAAGCAATTCCACCGCACAATTATATTCTTGATCAAACACAATTTGTTTGGAAATAATCCGTTAAAAAATAACTGTTTGGTTTGGATATGCGTGATCGTATGTCTGGTTCGAAAATAACATTGTTCCTATGGTATTAAAACCAACATGGCCGACATCCACTTCAGACAACCATTTAAAAATTAGGTGTGTTATCAAGAGAAACTAAATTAATATGTTCACTATATGCAGACTTAAAAGTTTAATAGTTTGCAAAAGTAGTATAAATTTTGAATTATAAACCCATAAATCTCATAACCTCACTGTTAAAAAAATTATAAAATTGTAATATGTACCCAGATTGAAAGATTGTAAGTAGTAGTTGGTCCATTTTTTAAAAGGCTGATTGTTCATTTGATTTCCCGTCATATATATTAATTTATAAAGAAAAGGGGACACCCCTGCACGCTTCACGTGCAAACCCCGCCAGTCGCTGATCTCGTAACACCTCGGCCTCCGTCTATGACTTTTGACTACAAATATTAATAGATATAATATATCGAGTACAACCATAATACTTAAATTTATTTACAGTAGCTTAATCTCTTCACTTGTGTTGCTACCTATTTTTATTAGTGTAAACACCTAACTAATTACTAAGCCTATTTTTGAAGTAAGTGTAAAGCCTATTTAGCCTATACACACTTACTATTTATCAAATATGAGAACTCTCTTTAGTTCCATAGTAATGGAAATATCATTATTTACTTTCATTTTAACAAGTGTTTAATTTTTGTAAAGATTATTTATTACGTTTTAACAGCTGTTACTTTTCGATTAATTTAAATCTCTCACCACGTTTTTCGTCATTAAGGCCTTCCATGCCCTACAAAGTGAAAATATTTAACAATTGCAAGAATTCATAAATAGGGGGAAATGTTTTCGACTCCTCAATCATTAAAATTAATAAAAGAATTTGGGAAGAGTTAAGTAAAAAAATAAAAAAAAATAAGGATGTGATTTTTTAAGGCTGATCAGTTAAGTAGTAGCCCTATAGTAAAATGCAAAAACAAATTTTAACTAGGATAAGTAAGTAACTGAAGATGGTAGTTTTATAACTGTCGGAACGTTGCGTTAGATTTAAAAAAGAAAAAAAAAAGAACAAGTAAACGTCACACAACACAAATTTATTACAATATAAGCAAGTTGTTGTGTATTTTGTGCTTATATTGTAATAAATTTGTGCTGTGTGACGTTTACTTGTACTGTATATGTACGAACACGTACTATGCTAACAAACAACTTAAAGCGTTCGAAATCTCAACAAATTTACCAATATGAACAATCAAACGCTAATAAATAACTTAAATAAAATAATTTATGTACTCATTAGAAAGTTATTTTACAATTAAAAATAATCTCAGGGCTATAAATAATAATGAGCTTATTCAGCAGTGCAGAACGGAAGCAGCCGCCTGTTAAAGGGATGCGATTAAAGACCTAGCGATGTTGTTGATTAGGGCATTTAACTTTGACGTAGCCAGTCCGTCATGGCGTGGATAGGAGGGGGGTCACACGTGCGTGGGTGTACGGATCAGCTGTTGGACCGGATGTCGTTCATGTGTTAGCTACTCTACTTCCGGTTGTGGGTGCGAGGGGCTGGTCCTGTTCCACACTTCGCTTCCTTCCTATAGGCCGGTAAATTCATTCAACTCTTTCGCCCGGAACTGTTCCGTCTATTGTGTATGTTTAATGACTGTGTGAAATGGTCACTTGATTTGAAATATGTGAATCGTATTTGAAATCATATATGAATTTTATATAGCTTAATATTTTGTTTTTTTGGGTTAATTGTAACGAAGGGCCTAATGGTCCTAAATTCGCCCTTTTGTAAATTGTAAATTTGCAAATAAAGACATTTATTATTATTATTATTTTTATTATTATTATTTTTATTATTATTATTATTATTATTCAGATTTACGTTTTTCAATGACAATATTAAAAATTAGGCTAGTAATCCGATTGACAATTTTGGGGATTAAAAAAAATCTTAAACAATTTTCAATAAATAAATAAAAAATAAAAATATAAAGACAAACAAAAACTTCTAAATATTATTAAGGAGGTCAACATCGTTAATTCGTTCGATCAGATTATTTTTCCAGAAGACTTACCACCTAAAACACAAAGTAAACAATAATATAAAAAAAAAAACCTTTGTGTGTTAGTTAAAAACGATGGAAAATGAAATTATCACCTTTTATTTAAATGAAAAATTTATTTTACTCTTTGATGAATAAAATTAAGAACTTAAAAACAGGAGCTTTAAACGAAGTTCAACAATTAATCAGTTAAAAGGCAGACACAACCAATTTTCATTAAAAATTAAAGTAGGACAAAATGACATATAAAAAACCATACTTATTTATTTTAAAATCTACCACATGACAATGTAAAGTAAAAAAAAAAAAAAAATAAATACTTTGATATAGCTGACGTTATATTAATTAGTCAATGAAGAAATACAAAATAATTATGTTTTAATCGAATTTTATTTAAAAACGTCAAACGATGATATTGTTTTGAATTAATTAACACAATTTTTTACTGTTTCAGTTTCCTAAAAACACACACAATATGTTATTATAATATATGGTAGAACGAGCCTTCATCGTATTCGTGTTCCAAAATTGTCACTGTTTGCTGATCGTCTCTCCTATTTTATTGACAATTTTCGTCAATTAATCTTTATAGATGATTTTAGTTATACAACATAACAATGTAACATATAAAGTATTTTCCCAATAATAATTTATCTTTTAATTTATGACATTTTCTGCCAATAATACAATAACTGTTAACTTAATTCATTTTAATAGTAATACATGCATTAGCAGTTACAAAATGTACACAACTACAGAAGTTCAAAATGTATTTGTATTTAATTAATTATCTTTGAGATATAAACTACAAAGTAATAACATTTAGTAACCTTTCTAACAAATTTTATTGTTAAGCATGTTTTGTTAAGTAAATATACTACAAGACTAATTTTAGACATGTTGAGTGGAATACTGATAAACGGTGAATGATTTTTCCATAATTATAGGCCTATATCAGTTCTTTACTGTAATTGCAAAAATAATATTTTTTTTATGTACAGTATTGCTACTTTATACACATGTAAATAATACGTTAAAATTTAAAAGTTGTGCACATGACATTGAGTAAGTAAACGGTCAACCTTAGTTAGTAACAATGACTACATTCGTTCATCTAAACTGGTCATACACCTTTACGCCGCGTGTTCGTCCACATCTCTACGATCAGTGTCTTATTATGAATGAAAAATAACATTTGTATAGATTTAATATTTATATTTTTATTGAAAATACATTACATACTCTATAACTGGAGAAACGCCATCATAAGACCTAAGTAGTCCAATTCTGTTGCTTAGAAACGGATATGCATTTTAAAAAGTTCATACTTCATGTTATATGTAAATTGAATACATTATACCAGATTTGCAAGCTACCCTACTCAAGGCCCCTTTCCCCCCAGGGGTTCATCCCCTTACATTTTCTCTGGAGGGGAAATAGCCTGGTCTTTACAACGCCTACTCTTTTATTAAATTCCTAATCCTGTAAAAACTTTTCTGGGAAGCTTACATAAATATTGCCAATATTTTTTAATGTAACTAAATTTAAATTGTATGTTAGAATAATGACAATTGCAATCTATATGTAAGGTTTTACAATATTTAATATAAGGGATATCTTTTTTTACATTCAACACTCAGAAACAAATTTATAATTAAATGCACAAAGAGTTTAAAAAATGCAGGTTTTCTCTCTGACTTTAAAGTGTGGAAGATATTAAATTGAAACTAGGGACACCCTTGCATAATTTGCGTGCCAACCCTGTTTCGTTCAAGTGATCTCGGTCTTCGATTTCGGTCTGAAACCCAAGAGTTCGTGACTCATCCACAGTGATCCTACACTCATATAATTATTCATATTTGCCTTAAGATACGCACATCGTTGTGCCGGCGTCTCATACGGTACTAAAAAATCACACGCAATATCTACACTCATTAGCAGCTGTTATATGTATTAATAATAAAATTAGTTATGGGGTTTTTTTTTACATTACTGATAGTTTTACCATCTTTCTTATCCCTTTAGCTTTTAAAATGAATGTCTTCAATCTATCTTATATTCTTCCTAGCTGGAGAAATTCACTTACAAACATTAAATACTGTATGGAGATTGAAATGGGAAAATTAACAAAGCGAATAAGTGACCAAAAGCTACGAAGATGACTGATTATGAGAAGTTCTTTCTATTATTTATGTCCATTACTGGATTGTTGAATGGCCACAGTAATTCTGCCTGCGTACTACGATCATAGATTGTTAGTAATATTCTATAACTAATCTCGCCTAAATGATATACATGTAATTACAGAATTATGGATTTAATACATTTCTGATATTTTAAAAGTTACTTAAATTTGTAATGCTAATGAAATTTCAATTTTGAATTGTTTTACGCGCACTGTTTGGAATTAGGTACCGATAGGAGTGACGGAGAGAGAGAAATTGACCTGATTAGGATAAAAATGAAGGATTACTTTAGGGGAGGAGAATCAAAATACGTGAAGTATTACTCTTGGGTACTCGTAGTTCGCCCTGTTTAGGTGTAGGAAGGGTTCACTCGAAACCACGCTAGAAGTTGCAAGCAACCAGTCACTCATTATAGCTTCACGATCCGTTTTCCTTCATTCAAGGAAGTTTTTCCAACCTTGGTATTAAGAAAAACCATGGAATACTAATACTTTGCTGACTAAATACACCACGGACCAATCATAGCATAATGTGATATAATTACCTGTTATCTGCTTCAACTTGCATCGTAGTTCTATACGATACTGATTGTTCCGTTTTAACATTTTACTGAAAACTCTCTTAACAGAAGCGCCTATTCAAGACTATGTATGCAATTCACGCAACACCGAACTGCCCCTAAATCAACTATCCACGCCGTTGTATTTTATTTCCCTTGCTTTGTTTTTATATGTCAGCATTTCACTGTGCCACAAAGACACCATTCATTCATATATTTGAGTATAAAATTACCCTCTAAGATTATTTACTCTCGTAGAAAATACTATATTTTATTTTTATTCTTATACACCTAAACATGAATATAAATTATGAATAAAAAATTAAACATTAACAATCGAGGTTAAGCATGTTTGGAGGATTTATTATCACTGAGTAGTAGAAAAGAAACAGCTATTGTTAATGTACACGTTAAGGTATCATAAAGGAAAAAAAACAATTTCCTAAAATTGTATTCATGCATCATAAATATGTTTTTAATTAAATTTTTTAATTTCCTGTTTGATTCATCATCATCATCATCAGCAGCAGCAGGTTCCAGTCTTCTCCCGGGTCTGCTTGGTACACAGTCCTCTCCACCATAGCTTATCTTCCCACTTCCTTTCTTCCAATATGTTTTCCCATACCTCCCCTCTTCTTACTACACTCTCCTTTAACCCATCTCTCCATCTAACCCTTGGTCTACCCCTTGGACGTTTACCCTGTATCCTCCACTCCATCCACTTTTTTGGTATCCTCTCATCCTCCATCCTTTTCACATGTCCGAACCATCTAATTCTTTCCCTTTCTATTTTATCTTGCAGAGGTTCTTCATTTAATCTGTCTCTTATGATTTCATTTCGTATTCTATCCCACTTCGTTACTCCTAATCTACCTCTCAGGAAACGCATCTCACATGCCTGTATCTTGCTCTTTTCTCTATTCTTCATTACCCATGTCTCTGCTCCATATGTTAATATTGGTATGTAGTATGTCCTATATATAATTTCTTTACTTCTTTGTGGCAATCCTTTGTCTCTTATTAATCCCCTAACTAATTTGTAGAAATTTCCAGCCTGTCTAACTCGTTCATTTATGTCTCTTTCATTTTTACCATTTTCTTCCAGGACACTACCCAAATATTTGAAGAACTGTACTCTCTTCATTTCCTCTCTTCCCAGCATTAATTTTTCTAATATACACTCTTTGTTCCTTGTTGTTACCATATATTCACTTTTCGACACATTGAATTTCATCCCATATTTCTTTACTTCTTCTACCCACACATCCAACTGTCTTTGTACCTCTTTTATTTTACTTCCCCAAACCATTAAGTCATCCGCAAATGCCATAACCTTCATATTTTCTTCTCCAATTCTTTTTGCCACTCCACTCATTACTTCATCTAATACTGTTATGAAGAGAAGAGGTGACAGAGCACTACCCTGTCTTAATCCGTTTTCTTGATTGAACCACCCTGTCTTTTCACCCCCTATCTTTACACAACTTTGGCTTTCTCCACAAATCTCTCTTACTCTTTCAATTATACTGTCTTTAACTCCCTTCCTTTTAAGTGCTTCCCATACCTTATCTCTTCTCACAGTATCATACGCTTTTTCCATATCTAGGAACCCCATTACTAGATCTCTTCCATACTCATAATTCTTCTCCTGCATCCGTTTAGCAGCAAAAATGAGGTCTATTGTTGATCTTCCCGGTCTAAATCCACTTTGCTCCTCTCTCAGTTTTCTTTCTACTTCGTTCCTCACCTTTTTTTCCAAAATTTTCTCATATACCTTTGCACTGTGACACATTAAGGCTATCCCTCTATAATTACTGAAAACCTTCCTATCCCCTTTCTTGAAGATTGGCACTATTACTGCCTTTTTCCAATCTTTTGGAGTTTTTCTTTCCCTCCATACCACTCTCATCACTCTGTATAGCCACTGCATCCTGTTTGATTAAAATACTATAACTATTTGAGCCTAACAAAACTTTCTTAAATTATTATCTAGATTTCACTGTACAAACCCTTTAGCTAGAAATGCTAGCGTACAAAACTTACGGAAAAAAATCGAGATTAAAACAAATAATAAACAGATGCGTAGACATACACTTTAAATAAACATTAATACATCAACAATAAATACTTTTAAAACACTGATAGTAAATATATACAGAACATAATTAACCTAATGACTGATAAAATAAGGAGCAAATAAATAAACATATTCAGTCATTACTGCTTGGTTTACTTTAAAAAGTAGTCTTGAATATCATATGTTCAAGGTCTTGTACTGACACAAGCCACTGTTTAAGTTGTTATCGTTCAATCAAGGATTTGAATGAATTTTGTATTTTAATTTCAATTGATATTAGATTGGAAATATTCGGTGCTAAATAAAGAAAGTTTTTGGTAAAGAAATTATTTAATAGTTTTGGAACAAATTAATCCTCTGAATTTCCTAGTCTCTGTTTATATTCATTTAATATTTTATTACAATTGCTTCTTCTACATATTATTTTTAATGTATTTTATAAATAGATGTATCTTAGGGGCAGAACTACATTGTTAGTTTGTGATTCTGATTATAATGATGTATGGTTATATTTAGTTAAGTGTTATCTCTTATTCTACAATAAACAATAACAAGTAAGTTGTGCAATATAATATATATATATATATATATATATATATATATATATATATATATATATATATATTTTATCGTTTGATGTTGGTAGATTTAGATCAAAGTGTAATCACATGACTCCAATTTATATGTAAAATACTGTATTTAAATACGAGTCATAATGGTTAATTTAGCCTATCCAGGTTTTCATCTATTCAATTAAGGGCAGTAAACATCGTTTACCGATAACGTGGTTTACCAATAAAGTGGATTACCAATAACGAGGTTTACCAATAAAGTGGATTACCGATAACGTGGTTTACCAATAAAGTGGATTACTGATAACGTGGTTTACCAATAAGGTGGTTTACCATTAAAGTGGATTACCGATAACGTGATTTACCAATAACGTGGTTTACCAATAAAGTGGATTACTGATAACGTGGTTTACCAATAAGGTGGTTTACCGTTAAAGTGGATTACCGATAACGTGATTTACCAATAAAGTGGTTTAACGATAAAGTGGATTACCGATAACGTGATTTACCATTAAGGTGGTTTACCGTTAACGTGGTTTACCAATAAGGTGGTTTACCAATAAAGTGGATTACCGATAACGTGGTTTACCAATAAAGTGGTTTAACGATAAAGTGGACTACCGATAACGTGATTTACCAATAAGGTGGTTTACCAATAAGGTAGTTTACCAATAAAGTGGATTACCGATAACGTGGTTTACCAATAAAGTGGATTACCGATAACGTGGTTTACCAATAAGGTGGTTTACCAATAAGGTGGTTTACCAATAAGGTGGTTTACCAATAAGGTGGTTTACCAATAAAGTGGATTACCGATAACGTGGTTTACCAATAAGGTGGTTTACCAATAAGGTGGTTTACCAATAAAGTGGATTACCGATAACGTGGTTTACCAATAAGGTGGTTTACCAATAAGGTGGTTTACCAATAACGTGGTTTACCAATAAAGTGGATTACCGATAACGTGATTTACCAATAAGGTGGTTTACCAATAAAGTGGATTACCGATAACGTGGTTTACCAATAAAGTGGATTACCGATAACGTGGTTTACCAATAAAGTGGTTTAACGATAAAGTGGATTACCGATAACGTGATTTACCAATAAGGTGGTTTACCAATAAGGTAGTTTACCAATAAAGTGGATTACCGATAACGTGGTTTACCAATAAAGTGGATTACCGATAACGTGGTTTACCAATAAGGTGGTTTACCAATAAGGTGGTTTACCAATAAAGTGGATTACCGATAACGTGGTTTACCAATAAAGTGGATTGCCGATAACGTGGTTTACCAATAAGGTGGTTTACCAATAAGGTGGTTTACCAATAAAGTGGATTACCGATAACGTGGTTTACCAATAAGGTGGTTTACCAATAAGGTGGTTTACCAATAAAGTGGATTACCGATAACGTGGTTTACCAATAAGGTGGTTTACCAATAACGTGGTTTACCAA
>JAQJVL010008241.1:0-20555 GCA_035578905.1 Stictocephala bisonia
TTAAGTTAAGCTAGCGTATTAAGTTTGGAGGATGCCGGGTGTGTTTGATACGAAGATATCCATACGAAGTTAAGTTGAAGGTAGTAGTCAATGGTAGTTAAAGGACCAAAAAGTTAACAGTGTATTAAATATAGCTGCCCCTTAATTTTTAAATGAACCGTGTATTGCGGGTTGCCTTGAGTGTTAAGTAGGGACTTGAGGATACCCAATGATAGCCGTTTGAAATTAACTGTGATTAGATATTTTTAACGAAAGTATAGGTAGGTAACGATGTATGTTAAAGGAAGTCGTAGATGAGTGGGAGTACCCGAAGTTAAGAGTGCAAGTTAACAGAGTATTTATTAAAAGTTCAGAACAATTAAATTCAAAATTATTTTAATTAGGTAGGCTAACAGTGTATGCTATATAAGAAAGCTAGGTTAACAGTGTATTTATTAAAATGTTGAGAAAAATTAAATAAAAAATTAATTTAAATAGGTAGGCTAACAGTGTATTACAAATTATAAACAGATAAAATAAAAAGAATTGCCCCTTCATTTTTGTATAAACAATTAATTAAACACGTGTATTGTAGGTAGCGCCTTCATTTTTTAGTAGACAAGTCCCGCATTTCAAAACTGTATTGCAGATAGCGCCTTCATTTTTAAATATATAATTAATTAAAAGGTGTATTGCGGGTTGCCTAGAGTGTTAAGTAGGGACTTGAGGATGAACTGTGATTAGATAGATAAGTACATGGGGAGCATAGGTAGGTAACGATGTATGTTAATGGAAGCCGTGGATGAGTGTCCGAAGGTAAGAGCGCATGTTAACAGTGTATTTATTAAAAATTCAGAACAATTAAATTCAAAATTAATGTAAATAAGGAGTCTAACAGTACGTGTGAAAAAGATTACTTGTAAACTGGGGAGGGAGGCAACCAATCAGAGCAAAGCGTTGATCATCTGGACCCTGCGCATGCGTCACCCGCGCACCTGTGTGGCCGCTAGGTGCGCTGCGATGTCTACACAGCTCGAGACTAGGTCGCATGGATGGGAAAAATTCACAACCTACTCAACTTTCGTACCTCAGTACAGGAAGACATTAATGCCAAAGGAAAGATCGATGTTTACACAGCTCGAGACTAGGTCGCACGGATGGGAAACATTCACAACCTACTCAACTTTCGTACCTCAGTACAGGAAGACATCAATGACAAAGGAAAGATCGATGTCTACACAGCTCGAGACCAGGTCGCACGGATGGGAAACATTCACAGCCTACTCAACTTTCGTACCTCAGTACAAGAAGAATGAATGAATGAATGAATGTCTTTATTTAAAGGCGGAGTTAGGACTATGAAGTCCTCTCTTCCACTCAACCTTGTGGAAGAGAGAATAATCGTCAATCGTCAATAATAAGAAGACATTATTGACAAAGGAAAGATCGATGTCTACATAGCTCGAGACTAGGTTGCACGGATTATGCACATTTACAAACTACTCAACTTTCGTACATTAATACATGAAGTCATTGATGACAAAAAAGATCGATGTCTACACAACTAGACAATGTCGCACCAATAGAGCAAATTTTCAAACAACAAAACTTTCCTAACTTAGTACGAGAAGTCGTGTAGGGTGACAAATGAAAATATTGATGCCTATTCAACTCTACTAGTTTTTACTGAAGGAGCAGATTCACAAATTGCAAAAATTTCGTACCTCAGTAAAAGAAGTCGTTAATGACAAAATAAAGATCGATGTCTACTGTCATCGACTAGGTTACACTGATGGGGGACATTTAAAAACAACTCAACTTTCGTATCTTAGTACGGGAAGTTTTTAACAGCTACAAAGGAAAGATCGATAGTAGGTATTTTCTAATGAAATAAGGCTCACTTTTTTCGGTTTTCCAATATGGCGGCGGGCACGTGACCAGATCCAAGATGGCGGCCAGAAGCAGTGGTACCAACCCCCCAAATTTCCCTCAAATTTCCCAAATGTTTCTCACATTTCCCGAATTTCCCTACAAATTCCCTCAAATTTCCCCCCAAATTTCCAAATTTTCCTCAAATTCCCTTGTTATACTATATAAAATACACTCTTGACCTAGCTATTGTATATAAAATACACTGTTATACTATATAAAATGAATTTTATTTGTCCAATATGGCGTCTTTTCCCTCCCGCGCCAACTCACACCCGGTACCCTGTGGGAAAATTCCCTCCCTAAAATTCCCTGCAAATTCCCTCGTCGAAAAGATGGCGGCCTACCTTTGTTATACTATATAAAATACACTCCGTTATACTATATAAAATGTAAAAAGATGGCGGCCTTTACTCTATAATAAATGGTGGCGCATGCGCGTGGGTAGGCTGTGGCAATATACACTATAACAAATGCAATATTTCATATTTACACTATAACAAATGCAATATTTCTTATATACACTATAACAAATGTAATACGTCATATACTCTATGTGGCTGACGCAATCGCAGCGCACCTAGCGGCATCAGCTGTGCTCAACCCGATCACAGCGCACCTAGCGGCCACACAGGTGCGCGGGTGACGCATGCGGAGGGTCCAGATGATCAACGCTTCGCTCTGATTGGTTGCCTCCCTCCCCAGTTTACAAGTAATCTTTTTCACACGTACTGTTAGGCTCCTTATTTAAATTAATTTTGAATTTAATTGTTCTGAATCTTTAATAAATACACTGTTAACATGCGCTCTTACCTTAGGACACTCATCCACGGCTTCCATTAACATACATCGTTACCTACCTATGCTCCCCATGTACTTATCTATCTAATCACAGTTCATCCTCAAGTCCCTACTTAACACTCTAGGCAACCCGCAATACACCTTTTAATTAATTATATATTTAAAAATGAAGGCGCTACCTGCAATACAGTTTTGAAATGCGGGACTTGTCTACTAAAAAATGAAGGCGCTACCTACAATACACGTGTTTAATTAATTGTTTATACAAAAATGAAGGGGCAATTCTTTTTATTTTATCTGTTTATAATTTGTAATACACTGTTAGCCTACCTATTTAAATTAATTTTTTATTTAAGTTTTCTCAACATTTTAATAAATACACTGTTAACCTAGCTTTCTTATATAGCATACACTGTTAGCCTACCTAATTAAAATAATTTTGAATTTAATTGTTCTGAACTTTTAATAAATACTCTGTTAACTTGCACTCTTAACTTCGGGTACTCCCACTCATCTACGACTTCCTTTAACATACATCGTTACCTACCTATACTTTCGTTAAAAATATCTAATCACAGTTAATTTCAAACGGCTATCATTGGGTATCCTCAAGTCCCTACTTAACACTCAAGGCAACCCGCAATACACGGTTCATTTAAAAATTAAGGGGCAGCTATATTTAATACACTGTTAACTTTTTGGTCCTTTAACTACCATTGACTACTACCTTCAACTTAACTTCGTATGGATATCTTCGTATCAAACACACCCGGCATCCTCCAAACTTAATACGCTAGCTTAACTTAACTTCGTACGCTCTTACCCTAGAGCCCTCATGCCTAGCCATCTTCGGACTATCCAACCTAAATTACTTTAACTGTACTTACAAGGTCTACTGGTGGCCGGGCTTTATCACATCCGCTTCCGTTATTGGTCACAAGCTTCACATCTTAGTATAATATGTTTCCCTTCATTAACTATCATCATGTACTATAATAATTTCCTATTTTCGCCCACCTTTGCGTGCATGTACATGTTACCTAGGTTATATTACTTACTTTCAGTCACTTTCTTTATCAATTCTGTGGACTCAAATACCTCACTTGCAATCTACGTTCCTATCCAGAACCCATCAGTTCCCCTACATAACGAAACTAGCACAACCACCTTCACTTCCTCTACTCAAAAATTCCTTCCTTTGTACTATAGCGACACTCAAGGACTAATTCACTACCATTTCACAATCTGTATCTCACTGCCTCTGCTCGGTGCACTGGCAGTCCAATAGTTGTCGCGCACCACGGGCTGACCTTTGAGATCAGATTTATATTGTTTGCTATTTTAATCAGCACCGCATGGACACTCCACGTGTATATCAACCACATGTTAACCTTAGAGATCATGTTTTGTGATATCAGCCACTGGTTGACCTCTGAGGTCAGTTAAATATTATTTCCTTTACACGTTGAACAAATATTAATTTAATGAAGTTTTTGGTTTCAAATAATACAATAAACAAATAAACACGAAGTTTAACGTCTTTGAAAGTAGTTGTTTCTGTTACAAATCAGTAATCGCTTAATATCTTATGTGTAAACATGGATACTTTACCGATTGAGATTAAAATACAAATTAAACTTTGAAACAGAAAAACACTAATCAATTCTATACACTTCAAACATAAAAATTAATAACAACTAAAATTGCAACAATATACTGTTAGAACATCTTTCAAGAATCAGTTCACTTGCTTCTCTCGCTGCAGCGGAACTTTGTTAAACTTTTCTAAAAAACCTTTAAAATTTATCGAAAATTACTTAAATAAAATTAATTTGTCTAAAATATTTACCACAGCAACACTTTGAAAATGTAATATTGGACAGTTTCTTTTTATATATGAAAATTTGTACATAACTTATCCGTTTGGTTAGATTTTACTTTGTGTACATTTAAAAATGTAAAAAAACCGAGTCCTTTAGCAGTTTCAATGTACGTATATACAAAGTCTACAAGTAATACTTTGAGCAGTACCACAATGTTACATGATGTGGCTCACCACATCAATATTAACGCTTGTGTCACAAAGGCGAAATATCATATACAAGTTTAAAAAAACCCAATGTAAGCAAGTTGGTATACCATTGAACGGCTTCACCAAGTAAAGATCGACCGTAGTGCAATGTAGGAACCTCGTACTGGGCGAACCTTCTTCTTGATTACGGTAACTCCTACGCCAAGTAAGTAATGTTAAGTTAGTTTTGAGTAAACCCTTTTACCGTCAACCTTTAAAAACAATTTGTAAAGTCAATTCTGTTATAATATGGACACTTTTGTGAGATTTCACAACTACAATTTAATAGTGGCTATCTCCAGCTCTCTGTGATAGAAACCGTACCATCGAGGTGAGAACGGACCAAATTTAATAAAAAAAATCATCCAACTGTTCTCCAAGGCAGCCGTAACAGGCACAAGTACTGAGGTAGTCCTACAGCTTGAGGCTGGGCTAAGCCCCGTAAGACCTTGAGTCGTAGTCCGGGCCCTCGTAAGTTACGTGTATGATTGAATGACTGGAGTATCCATAGGTGAGGAAGAGTGGCTTACAAAAGAAGAAAAAACACAAAAAAATAAACAAAAAAACCTACTGTAAAACAACAGAACCAAAAAATAAATAACAAAATAAATATAAAAACCCCTTTGTAAGTGTGTACAGGTATAAAGTAAAGTGATGCATTTACTTACAGAGGGACCCAAACAAGTATAAAAAAGTACAACAATTTTAAAAAATCTAAATAAAACTGGGAGATAGCGTGTTGTTTGGCTGGCTACCACCGTATAGAGCGAGGTTGGGGCTCACTACACTAAAATACCCGTGGGGAATACCAGTCCTCCATCGGTCGCCTCCTCAGGTGGTGGATAGAGGGATGCTATCAAAAAAAGCACCGAGAATCCGTCGATTCTCAGGGCGAACCAAAACTGATTTAAATTTGAATACAATTACAAAAAGAGAGTAATAATAATTTATTGACACATTACATTATATTCAGTAAAATCAATTGATATTCTTGTTATTTTCAATTATCATACGTAATACATAGAACCTTTTTCAATAATTTGTGCTTTATATTTAAATTATTACGAGTAAACTTAGTTTTAAGAAAGTTTTATCTATTTGTTTTGTTGTAAATTCCATAATGTATACATGCTAACACAATACATCGATCTAACGTGTAATAATGAGAGCTCTTTCTATCAAAATTATACCGTATTTTCTAATGTTTTTATAGTTTAGGTAGACTTTTAAACAATATGTATTAAATTTATAGCTTAATACCTTATCAAATTACATTCATACACATTGTGTGTACTATTAAAGTCACAAAGTAAAGTTAACAACCTACATTCCCATCAACACATTACCTCCAAGTAGATAGCTTACAACACTACACCCAATACAAGTTTTCATTAAGTCACACTGAAATAGTAAACTTTTAACAAGTTAAAGTATTCAGTTACCCTTTAGAAGAGTAACTCTACATACGTCCATTGACTACAAATGAAGTATATTAACCAATAATACTTTTAAAACTTATACATGTCAAGAGACATCCTAACTTTAGTCTACTGAATTATTGTATTTTTACCAACCTAAACTTACAAATAACAATTATTATATCCACAAACATTAAACATATGATAAATTAAGTGTAATAATCTCAAACACAAGGTGATTCCTCACACTTTATATACACCTTAGTATTATTCTCTAAACATTATTTACTGTATTTGAGACGTTAATCTTAGAGGTATGGGTCTTGAATGAGTGTAGATGAACGAGTTTAGTCTTTGTTACTAACTAAGGCTGCTGGACCCTTTGATATATCATCTATTAACAACACAATAGTCAGGGAAACTATGACATGGAACCCAAACCACGTAGTATTGATTTTATTTTAAACAAACTGACAGTTTAAAAAACTTTCTAAAAGAAGAGTAAATTCTGTCCAAAAGTAAGAAAAATCAAAGATACATACAAATTTCAGAAAAATAGTCATTTTACATAAAAATATAATTGTTAAAAAATGTCTCTGATCAAGTAAGAACTACCAACATAGTAGTCACCAATCCCCTTAAAATTTAGTTAAAATGTCCATAAATAGGGATATTAGTGTACAAAATATGTTATAATTACCTAAAAGCATTAAAATTCAGTGTCATAACTATGATAATTGTCCTAAACATTAAAAAAATCCTTTAAAATACTCTTATAGAACCTTTATAAACTTAGTTTGAGCTCAAAACAACGTACAAAACTGATGTAACATTTGTAAATTAATTGTTTAACCTACATAGCTATTTAGTTGACTTTGCATTTACTACTACATGACTCCAAACAGTTGGCAAAGAGTAAGTAGCCAATAGGAATACATTCTCTATAATGGCCACATTTTAAGTCTGGTTTTAACAAAACTTGGTACTAATGGTTCTTTGCGTATTAAACAAATAAACGAATAGTTAGTTGAAATGTGTCTATTGTAGAAACTTTGGTATTAACAGTAAGAAAGTTTGGTTTCTTTTGGCTGTAAAATACTCGATCAGAAAATGTATATACACCACTCCCAGATACCCAATCACATAGAGAACCTACTTACTGAACACACTGCACCCTTGATAGATCACCTACCTATCCATTACATAAAACCTTTGATTGTCTACCCAGCTATTCTATGAAATTAAGTGGCAGAGACGGCTTTATAGCCCTAACTTCGCCTTATAAAGTAACAATAAAGTAGTTTTCATTTAATTTCCATCCAACATACATACACAACCTACCTACCAAACACCATGACCCTACATATCCAGGAGTAAGACTCTTGATTGACCACCCATTTATACAACACACATTTATCTTTATAGACCACTAACCTTCACAAAACATAAGACTATTGACAGACTCTACCTCCTTAACATAAAAGACTTACCTCACACAAACTGTAAATACAAGATTTTTGACTCACCACCTACCTACTCAACACTGCACTCTTGATAGATCACCTTCCTATTCATCACATAAGGCTTTTGATTGTCCATCTACCTATCCATAAGTACATGTACAAACTACCTACCAAGCACTAATACCCTTCCTATCCAGTAGTAAGACTCTCCTACCCACTTACCCTACACACAGTCATCTTTATATACCACATACAATACCGACACATAAACTTATTGACAGACTACCTACTTAACATACAAGACTTACCACCTAATAGACAATCTACATAAGGCTTTAGTTGTCATTTGAGACCCATCCCCCCCCACCAAAGCTGGTAAGCGTGCCAACCGGGGGATGGCTCAAAACAAGTCGAGCGATGGGATCACGGGTGGCAGTTGGAGGGTCAAAATAACACTCGGCAGCTGAGCAAAACTGATTTATTATCAAGAGAACAAACTGGCCGGCAGAAGGACACAACAAAGAAAGCAGAAGGCCACAATAAAAAAATGGCAGAAGGCCACAATATAAATTCTCACTTAAATAAATAACAAAACACACAAAATTTAACAATATAACGACAAAAGCTACCAAAACACTTAACGCTACAAAAACCAAAATTTAACAATCAATTTTTGTATGGCCTATCTGCAGTTTGGCCTGAGACTCCCAAAACGTAAGGAAAATTTATTAACAAAATTTAAAAGGTGACAAACTTAGAAACAAATTTAGATAACCCCAAATAAAAGTGAAAATTTAGAAAACGTCTGGAAAACAACAATTAAACCGGCAATTTAGCCCACATATCCCTTGATTCCACCGAGGCCAGGGAGTAAGCCGGCATCCCTGGGCAGCTCCGAATTGAAAACAAACTTGAACTTCACATCATGGAAGATGGAATCAAGCAGACGAGTAAGAGTCTGGGCACCCACAGCAAGACCCATAGGAACCCTAGTGAACTGATAGAGATTCCAGGGAACACAGAAGCTAGTCATGGGCCGTGATTCCTTCTTCAATGGAATCTGATGGTAGGCCTGGTTCAAATCAAAAACACTGAAAAACTTAGCCTTACCGAACCAATCAAACGCAGAATGCAAATCAGGCAGAGGTACCGAGTCAATAGCGACCTTAGCGTTGAGCCTCCGATAATCCATCACAAGCCTAGACTTACCATTAGGCTTGGGCACAAGAAAAGCTGGACTGGCATAAGCGGAACGAGACGGTTCAATCACACCCTTGCTCAGAAGATCTTCAATCATAGCCCTCATAACCTCCATCTTTGGGGGAGCAAGTTTGTACGGATGACTTCTAACTGGCTGAGAATCGGTGAGGTGGATCTCATACTCCAGAAGAGAAGTGACCCCAAGCTCGGGCGTAAGCACATCAGGAAACCGCAAACACAGCCTCCTAATGGCCTCCGCCTGCTCAGGGGGGAGATGACCAACCGGATCCACCTTGGGTTGTTCGGGCTCACAACCCACCTCTCTGACTGCAGGAGGGCAGTCAGAATCCCCTACTAGAGGCACCAAAACTCGCCGATTAAACTTGAAAAACATCTGGCGCTTCTGGAGGTCAAGCACCATACCACTCTTAGAAATAAAGTCTGCCCCTAGGATACAAGAAACCGCCAGGTCCTTGGCAACAAGAAAACCCCACCTCCAGGAAAATCCTTCGATTTTAAAATGGAAAAACGCCTTTAGAATTATAGGTAGAGGAGTTTGGGATGCCGTCCAGCAAGTAATAGAAGAAGGCTCGGTGTGCCTGACAAGTCCTAAGGCGTCAAGGGACTCAAAAAGAGAAAGGCTGATGATACTGCATGCCGAACCAGAATCAAGAAGGGCTCGACACACCGTACCACCAAAAGATACAAAAACGCCAGGACACACCGAGGTGACCGCACTAAGTCCCAGGGAAGCCATGCCAGCAAGGCCCGAAAAATCCCCGACACTCCTGCTATGGGCACGTGTCAGAGGCAAATGGCCACGGTCAGTCGCAACAACGCGGGGAGCTACTGTGGAGGCAACCCCCCGCGCTGAGCGTTTCCCGCCCCACGACCTCGAGCACGTGGACAGTCACGTCGAATGTGACCAGGTTGGCCACAAGCAAAACACACAACCGGAGGCCGAGAACCACGACCCTCCACTAGCTGACTCACACCTACAGACATAGCCGGTCGACGGGTGGGGAGAGCACGATGACTCTCAGAATCCCTCCCTTGCTGGTCTGAGAACTGCACGCTGCGCGAAACAATGCACAGCTGATGCAGCTCCCGAAAAGTCGAAGGAACACCAGCAAAAACCAATCTGCACCGTTCTTCAGGCGAAATGCCATCCAGGATGACACGAACGGTGTCAGCTTCGGAAAGTGTGAGGCGCAACGCTTGACGAGCTTCCTTGACTGAAGAGACATAGGCTGCCAGAGACTCGCCCCTACCCTGCGACCGACAAAATCTGTCCATGACCATCCTCTCCCTGAGTCGAATGGGAAGAAACGATGAAAGTAACTCTCGATGGAACGAGTCCACCGAGGCATCACAGGCCAAGACAGAACTCAGCAACTCCCTAACGGGACCTCTACAATAAGGGAAAACCAGACGAAGCAAGTCCCCAGCCTGCATGCCGGGCATCTCACTAAGTCTGAGAAAGGCCACCAGAAACTTCAGAAGCTCCTCAGGATCCATCCCATCGATCACAGGGAGATTCTGGATCATGGGCGTGAGAGGGTTAGGCAGCTTGTGGTAGCTCAGCTGCAGAAGAGCAGGTGAACCCAAAGAAGCAGACGGAACGGCAGCTGGAGCCGAACCACAAGCAACCTTAACAGAAACGCCCAACGACCACCAACTTACGCAAAAAGCAGAGCGTGAGCGAACTCAGGCAGCCTGGCAGACATCTGTATGTGTGTCAGCTTCGGAAAGTGTGAGGCGCAACGCTTGACGAGCTTCCTTGACTGAAGAGACATAGGCTGCCAGAGACTCGCCCCTACCCTGCGACCGACAAAATCTGTCCATGACCATCCTCTCCCTGAGTCGAATGGGAAGAAACGATGAAAGTAACTCTCGATGGAACGAGTCCACCGAGGCATCACTGGCCAAGACAGAACTCAGCAACTCCCCAACGGGACCTCTACAATAAGGGAAAACCAGACGAAGCAAGTCCCCAGCCTGCATGCCGGGCATCTCACTAAGTCTGAGAAAGGCCACCAGAAACTTCAGAAGCTCCTCACGATCCATCCCATCGATCACAGGGAGATTCTGGATCATGGGCGTTTCTGTTAAGGTTGCTTGTGGTTCGGCTCCAGCTGCCGTTCCGTCTGCTTCTTTGGGTTCACCTGCTCTTCTGCAGCTGAGCTACCACAAGCTGCCTAACCCTCTCACGCCCATGATCCAGAATCTCCCTGTGATCGATGGGATGGATCCTGAGGAGCTTCTGAAGTTTCTGGTGGCCTTTCTCAGACTTAGTGAGATGCCCGGCATGCAGGCTGGGGACTTGCTTCGTCTGGTTTTCCCTTATTGTAGAGGTCCCGTTGGGGAGTTGCTGAGTTCTGTCTTGGCCAGTGATGCCTCGGTGGACTCGTTCCATCGAGAGTTACTTTCATCGTTTCTTCCCATTCGACTCAGGGAGAGGATGGTCATGGACAGATTTTGTCGGTCGCAGGGTAGGGGCGAGTCTCTGGCAGCCTATGTCTCTTCAGTCAAGGAAGCTCGTCAAGCGTTGCGCCTCACACTTTCCGAAGCTGACACCGTTCGTGTCATCCTGGATGGCATTTCGCCTGAAGAACGGTGCAGATTGGTTTTTGCTGGTGTTCCTTCGACTTTTCGGGAGCTGCATCAGCTGTGCATTGTTTCGCGCAGCGTGCAGTTCTCAGACCAGCAAGGGAGGGATTCTGAGAGTCATCGTGCTCTCCCCACCCGTCGACCGGCTATGTCTGTAGGTGTGAGTCAGCTAGTGGAGGGTCGTGGTTCTCGGCCTCCGGTTGTGTGTTTTGCTTGTGGCCAACCTGGTCACATTCGACGTGACTGTCCACGTGCTCGAGGTCGTGGGGCGGGAAACGCTCAGCGCGGGGGGTTGCCTCCACAGTAGCTCCCCGCGTTGTTGCGACTGACCGTGGCCATTTGCCTCTGACACGTGCCCATAGCAGGAGTGTCGGGGATTTTTCGGGCCTTGCTGGCATGGCTTCCCTGGGACTTAGTGCGGTCACCTCGGTGTGTCCTGGCGTTTTTGTATCTTTTGGTGGTACGGTGTGTCGAGCCCTTCTTGATTCTGGTTCGGCATGCAGTATCATCAGCCTTTCTCTTTTTGAGTCCCTTGACGCCTTAGGACTTGTCAGGCACACCGAGCCTTCTTCTATTACTTGCTGGACGGCATCCCAAACTCCTCTACCTATAATTCTAAAGGCGTTTTTCCATTTTAAAATCGAAGGATTTTCCTGGAGGTGGGGTTTTCTTGTTGCCAAGGACCTGGCGGTTTCTTGTATCCTAGGGGCAGACTTTATTTCTAAGAGTGGTATGGTGCTTGACCTCCAGAAGCGCCAGATGTTTTTCAAGTTTAATCGGCGAGTTTTGGTGCCTCTAGTAGGGGATTCTGACTGCCCTCCTGCAGTCAGAGAGGTGGGTTGTGAGCCCGAACAACCCAAGGTGGATCCGGTTGGTCATCTCCCCCCTGAGCAGGCGGAGGCCATTAGGAGGCTGTGTTTGCGGTTTCCTGATGTGCTTACGCCCGAGCTTGGGGTCACTTCTCTTCTGGAGTATGAGATCCACCTCACCGATTCTCAGCCAGTTAGAAGTCATCCGTACAAACTTGCTCCCCCAAAGATGGAGGTTATGAGGGCTATGATTGAAGATCTTCTGAGCAAGGGTGTGATTGAACCGTCTCGTTCCGCTTATGCCAGTCCAGCTTTTCTTGTGCCCAAGCCTAATGGTAAGTCTAGGCTTGTGATGGATTATCGGAGGCTCAACGCTAAGGTCGCTATTGACTCGGTACCTCTGCCTGATTTGCATTCTGCGTTTGATTGGTTCGGTAAGGCTAAGTTTTTCAGTGTTTTTGATTTGAACCAGGCCTACCATCAGATTCCATTGAAGAAGGAATCACGGCCCATGACTAGCTTCTGTGTTCCCTGGAATCTCTATCAGTTCACTAGGGTTCCTATGGGTCTTGCTGTGGGTGCCCAGACTCTTACTCGTCTGCTTGATTCCATCTTCCATGATGTGAAGTTCAAGTTTGTTTTCAATTCGGAGCTGCCCAGGGATGCCGGCTTACTCCCTGGCCTCGGTGGAATCAAGGGATATGTGGGCTAAATTGCCGGTTTAATTGTTGTTTTCCAGACGTTTTCTAAATTTTCACTTTTATTTGGGGTTATCTAAATTTGTTTCTAAGTTTGTCACCTTTTAAATTTTGTTAATAAATTTTCCTTACGTTTTGGGAGTCTCAGGCCAAACTGCAGATAGGCCATACAAAAATTGATTGTTAAATTTTGGTTTTTGTAGCGTTAAGTGTTTTGGTAGCTTTTGGTCGTTATATTGTTAAATTTTGTGTGTTTTGTTATTTATTCAACTGCAAATTATTGTTGCGGCCTTCTGCCTCTTTTTATTGTGGCCTTCGGCCGTTTTGATTAATTAATTATTTTGATTTTTTTGGTAATAAACTAGTTTTGCTCAGCTGCCGAGTGTTATTTTGACCCTCCAACTGCCACCCGTGATCCCATCGCTCGACTTGTTTTGAGCCATCCCCCGGTTGGCACGCTTACCAGCTTTGGTGGGGGGGGGATAGGTCTCAATTGGTAGCAGAGCGTGGTTGCCTAAAAAAAAAAAAAAAAAAAAAAAAAAAAAAAAAAAAAAAAAAAAATCTCACTTGGTTGTTGATGGTGGGTATTTGCCTGTTAGTAGGTCATGATTGGCCGACCTACCGTCAAGGTGTCTTGGTATTGTAAAAAAAAAAAAAAATAATAATAAATAAAAATTATTTAAAAAGCAAAACAATTAGAAAATCCTAATAAATAATTTAACTGAAAAAAAAAAAAAAAAAAAAAAAAACTTAGGCAATCCGCTTGGTTACGTTGTTGAATGGGTTTCATGGGTGGATTGGAGTGGTCGGCAGTGGCTCGGTAGGCTGAGGGTTTAGTTCGTCTTGGACCCTGGAGTTGTCGTTTTTTTGTGTATACTGTTGAGAATTTTGTTTTGCGAGATGGCCTATCTGCAGAATGTTGCGCTCCTAGTCAAGGAGGAATTAATTTTTGAGTTGAGGTCGCGTGGTGTGACTCCGGAGGGTGATGTTCTGAATCTCCGGAGGGTGCTGCGGGAGCAGTTGTCCGCGGGTACGGCGGTGGATTGGTCTGACCTGCTGGAGGTTGGTGATGAGTTGGGGATTTGTAAACGGAAGGTGGAAGATTGGGAAGGGGTGTTAGAGGATTTGCAGTTGGAACCTCCAGTGGGTCGTGACCGGGCCTGCCGCCTTGCACGTCTGGGTCATCTTATCTCTTCTCGAGGCGTCTGCATAGATCCTGCAAGGACCCAGGGCATTCGGGATTTTCCTCCTCCCAGAGATGCCAAGGGGATTGCCCGTTTTGTGGGGATGGTGAATTTTTACCGTCGCTTCATCCCTAACGTGGCCGAGCTTGCTGCCCCGTTGAACGAGCTGCGAAAGAAAGGTGTCCCTTTTGTGTGGGGCCAAGCTCAGCAGACTGCCTTTGATGCTCTCAAGGAGGCTATCATGCAACCTCCTGTCCTGCGTATGCCTGATTTTAGCAGAGAATTCATTCTTCAGACTGATGCCTCCTCCTCCGCCATTGCTGCTGTTCTTTCTCAGGAGTTTGATGGGGTCAGGCAGCCCATCGCTTTTGCTTCGAGGACGTTGTCTCACCAGGAACAGAAAGCTTCTTCCATCTATGAGTTAGAGTGTCTGGCTGTTGTCTTTGGTACGGACAAGTTTCGGCGTTTCTTGGAACACGCTGAGTTCTTGCTGGAGACTGACAATCAGGCACTATCTTGGCTTCTTGCCCATCCCCGACAGCTCGGGAAAATTGGTCGCTGGGTGGTCAAAATTTCTGCCTTTAAGTTCCGAGTTCAACATCTTAGGGGTACCCAGAATGTCATCGCGGATGCTCTTTCCCGCATGTACCACGAACCCAGTGATCCACCGACTGAGGCTGTTGCTCAGTGTGGTGCTGTTCTTCTGGATTTTCCTCTGGCTTTTGACGACCTACTGTCCCATCAGCAGAAAGATCCTGAGCTGTCAGTCATCTTAGGTGAGCTTCAAGAGGGAGGTGCCCACCCTCCCTATTTTCTGTCCAAAGGGGTACTCTGTTGCCGTCCTCGACAGAGGGGTGAACCCCGTGTAGTGCTGCCTGGTCATCTAGTTCCGATGGTCTTTCAGTATTATCACTCTTCTCTTGTGGGCGGTCATCTTGGCATTCATAAGACCATCGCTAAGATTCGTAGGTACTTCATCTGGAAGGGCATGGACCGGGATGTTGCTGGCAGAGTGCGGGCTTGTCACCTGTGCTCTCTCAGCAAGCCTAGTCAGAATGCAAGGTTAGGGTTGTTATCTTCTGAGGTGGCCGAGCGTCCTTTTGAGAAGGTGTTCATCGACTACGTGGGTCCTTTTCCCCGTAGCAAGTCAGGTAACTCCTACCTACTTGTTTGTGTGGATGCTTTCTCGAAGTTCGTTTGGCTTTTCCCACTTCGGAGTGCCACGGCTAAGCTCACCATCCGTGCTCTCCAGTCCCAACTCTTCCAGCACTTTGGTGTGCCTTCCACTCTTGTGTCCGACAACGGTAGCCAGTTTACCTCACACGAGTTTCGTAGGTTCTGTTTTGGCAATGGTATCAGGCATGTGACTACCTCTCCTTATTACCCACAGCCTTCTCATGCAGAGCGGTTCAACCGCAATCTTCGGTCTGCCCTTATTACCTTCCATGCTGAGAAGCAGAACACCTGGGATGAGAGTCTCTCTTGGCTCCAGCTTGCTTTTAATTCTTCCAAGCATGAGAGTCACAATGCCACTCCCTTCGAAATTCTACATGGCTACCCTCCTAACAACCCTTTGTCCAACTTGTGGAGGCTAGAGGATCTTCTACCTACGCCAGGTGCAACTGACGTAGTGTCCACGTGGCGGGCTGCTAGGCGCAACCTGCTACGTGCTAGAGAGAGAGTAAGGAGGAGGTATGATAAGGGTCGTACTCCTAACCCTTTTCAGGTTGGAGATCTGGTTCTTTGTCAGGCTCACCCGGTCAGTTCGGCCGCGGAACGAAGAGCTGCCAAGTTGTGCTATCGGTGGTCTGGTCCCCACCGCATCGACAGGTTTTTGTCACCGGTGACGGCTCTGCTGGTTGATCCCCAGTCAGGCAGGGTGTTCAGGAAAGCCCATGTGTCCCAGCTTAAGGCTTTCCGGGGAACGGTTGATCCAGGAGTTGGTGTTCCTGGGGGTTTCTTGGGGCAAAGAGATTGATCACCTCTGCGCCCTAGGTGGCTGTTCTGAGAGAGTCTCCTTTCTCTCTTTTCTGGTCGGGCCCGACCGTCAGGGTAGTTCGCTCCCTGTTTGAGGGGTTTCCCCTCTTAGATTCTCTTTGGCGTCCTTGGAGCACCACTCTTTGGAGGTTCTTCTTCTTCTGTTTGGTTCCCTGAGGTACCGAGTTCTCCCCTGCCTGGGTGTGTTGAGGTTTTGCAGAGGGAGGTTGTACCGGGTCGTTTTGACCGGTACATTTTTCGCTTTTTTCGTCGTTGTCTGCCAGGCTGCCTGAGTTCGCTCACGCTCTGCTTTTTGCGTAAGTTGGTGGTCGTTGGGCGTTTCTGTTAAGGTTGCTTGTGGTTCCGGGGGATGGCTCAAAACAAGTCGAGCGATGGGATCACGGGTGGCAGTTGGAGGGTCAAAATAACACTCGGCAGCTGAGCAAAACTAGTTTATTACCAAAAAAATCAAAATAATTAATTAATCAAAACGGCAGAAGGCCACAATAAAAAGAGGCAGAAGGCCGCAACAATAATTTGCAGTTGAATAAATAACAAAACACACAAAATTTAACAATATAACGACAAAAGCTACCAAAACACTTAACGCTACAAAAACCAAAATTTAACAATCAATTTTTGTATGGCCTATCTGCAGTTTGGCCTGAGACTCCCAAAACGTAAGGAAAATTTATTAACAAAATTTAAAAGGTGACAAACTTAGAAACAAATTTAGATAACCCCAAATAAAAGTGAAAATTTAGAAAACGTCTGGAAAACAACAATTAAACCGGCAATTTAGCCCACATATCCCTTGATTCCACCGAGGCCAGGGAGTAAGCCGGCATCCCTGGGCAGCTCCGAATTGAAAACAAACTTGAACTTCACATCATGGAAGATGGAATCAAGCAGACGAGTAAGAGTCTGGGCACCCACAGCAAGACCCATAGGAACCCTAGTGAACTGATAGAGATTCCAGGGAACACAGAAGCTAGTCATGGGCCGTGATTCCTTCTTCAATGGAATCTGATGGTAGGCCTGGTTCAAATCAAAAACACTGAAAAACTTAGCCTTACCGAACCAATCAAACGCAGAATGCAAATCAGGCAGAGGTACCGAGTCAATAGCGACCTTAGCGTTGAGCCTCCGATAATCCATCACAAGCCTAGACTTACCATTAGGCTTGGGCACAAGAAAAGCTGGACTGGCATAAGCGGAACGAGACGGTTCAATCACACCCTTGCTCAGAAGATCTTCAATCATAGCCCTCATAACCTCCATCTTTGGGGGAGCAAGTTTGTACGGATGACTTCTAACTGGCTGAGAATCGGTGAGGTGGATCTCATACTCCAGAAGAGAAGTGACCCCAAGCTCGGGCGTAAGCACATCAGGAAACCGCAAACACAGCCTCCTAATGGCCTCCGCCTGCTCAGGGGGGAGATGACCAACCGGATCCACCTTGGGTTGTTCGGGCTCACAACCCACCTCTCTGACTGCAGGAGGGCAGTCAGAATCCCCTACTAGAGGCACCAAAACTCGCCGATTAAACTTGAAAAACATCTGGCGCTTCTGGAGGTCAAGCACCATACCACTCTTAGAAATAAAGTCTGCCCCTAGGATACAAGAAACCGCCAGGTCCTTGGCAACAAGAAAACCCCACCTCCAGGAAAATCCTTCGATTTTAAAATGGAAAAACGCCTTTAGAATTATAGGTAGAGGAGTTTGGGATGCCGTCCAGCAAGTAATAGAAGAAGGCTCGGTGTGCCTGACAAGTCCTAAGGCGTCAAGGGACTCAAAAAGAGAAAGGCTGATGATACTGCATGCCGAACCAGAATCAAGAAGGGCTCGACACACCGTACCACCAAAAGATACAAAAACGCCAGGACACACCGAGGTGACCGCACTAAGTCCCAGGGAAGCCATGCCAGCAAGGCCCGAAAAATCCCCGACACTCCTGCTATGGGCACGTGTCAGAGGCAAATGGCCACGGTCAGTCGCAACAACGCGGGGAGCTACTGTGGAGGCAACCCCCCGCGCTGAGCGTTTCCCGCCCCACGACCTCGAGCACGTGGACAGTCACGTCGAATGTGACCAGGTTGGCCACAAGCAAAACACACAACCGGAGGCCGAGAACCACGACCCTCCACTAGCTGACTCACACCTACAGACATAGCCGGTCGACGGGTGGGGAGAGCACGATGACTCTCAGAATCCCTCCCTTGCTGGTCTGAGAACTGCACGCTGCGCGAAACAATGCACAGCTGATGCAGCTCCCGAAAAGTCGAAGGAACACCAGCAAAAACCAATCTGCACCGTTCTTCAGGCGAAATGCCATCCAGGATGACACGAACGGTGTCAGCTTCGGAAAGTGTGAGGCGCAACGCTTGACGAGCTTCCTTGACTGAAGAGACATAGGCTGCCAGAGACTCGCCCCTACCCTGCGACCGACAAAATCTGTCCATGACCATCCTCTCCCTGAGTCGAATGGGAAGAAACGATGAAAGTAACTCTCGATGGAACGAGTCCACCGAGGCATCACTGGCCAAGACAGAACTCAGCAACTCCCCAACGGGACCTCTACAATAAGGGAAAACCAGACGAAGCAAGTCCCCAGCCTGCATGCCGGGCATCTCACTAAGTCTGAGAAAGGCCACCAGAAACTTCAGAAGCTCCTCAGGATCCATCCCATCGATCACAGGGAGATTCTGGATCATGGGCGTGAGAGGGTTAGGCAGCTTGTGGTAGCTCAGCTGCAGAAGAGCAGGTGAACCCAAAGAAGCAGACGGAACGGCAGCTGGAGCCGAACCACAAGCAACCTTAACAGAAACGCCCAACGACCACCAACTTACGCAAAAAGCAGAGCGTGAGCGAACTCAGGCAGCCTGGCAGACAACGACGAAAAAAGCGAAAAATGTACCGGTCAAAACGACCCGGTACAACCTCCCTCTGCAAAACCTCAACACACCCAGGCAGGGGAGAACTCGGTACCTCAGGGAACCAAACAGAACTCAGCAACTCCCCAACGGGACCTCTACAATAAGGGAAAACCAGACGAAGCAAGTCCCCAGCCTGCATGCCGGGCATCTCACTAAGTCTGAGAAAGGCCACCAGAAACTTCAGAAGCTCCTCAGGATCCATCCCATCGATCACAGGGAGATTCTGGATCATGGGCGTGAGAGGGTTAGGCAGCTTGTGGTAGCTCAGCTGCAGAAGAGCAGGTGAACCCAAAGAAGCAGACGGAACGGCAGCTGGAGCCGAACCACAAGCAACCTTAACAGAAACGCCCAACGACCACCAACTTACGCAAAAAGCAGAGCGTGAGCGAACTCAGGCAGCCTGGCAGACAACGACGAAAAAAGCGAAAAATGTACCGGTCAAAACGACCCGGTACACATTCCACCTATCCAACACACATGTACAAGACACCTACCAAGCTCCATATCCCTACCTATCCATTATTAAAACTCTTGATTTACCACCCACTTATCCAACACACAGCTATCTTTACAGACCAACTACCCTCCCAACACATAATATTATTGACAACAACCTACTTTACATACAAGACTTACAACCTACCCAACGCACTTAGATTGCCTACTTACTAAAAACATTATTCCTTACTACCTCCTGCCTATCCAATACGTAATACTCATGATTGACCACCACTCACCTACTCAACAAACACAGTTCTCTTGATAGGCCACTCACCTCCCCAACACATAAGACATCTGACTGACCACCTACCTACTTAATATACTAGACTAACCACACTCTACATACAAGACTTTTGATTGACCACTCACCTACTAAACACACAGACGTTTGATTAAACACCCACATACTCAACACAGAGTCATGTTGATAGACCAACCCACCTTCCCTAAACATAAAACTTTTGATAGACGAACCACACACTCTACAGACATAACTTAAAATACCATCACACTACCAAAAAGGCAGTCTCTTTTACAGACCCCCATCTACTCAATACGTCAGACACTTGGTTAACTACTCGCCTACCCAACACATAGCCCTCTTGTTAGACCACTCTCCCCTCCCGAGACATAATACTTTTGACAGATCACTTACTTAACATACAAGACTGACCATACACTCTACATAGAAGACGTTTGATTATCCATTCACCTACTCAATACACACAAAACACTTGTTTGATCACACACCTATTTATCAAACAGAACCGTCGGCACTCACTCCACCTTCCCAATGCACAAGACTTTTGAAGGACCACCATCTACTTAATATACTGCTCTCTTGATAGACCAATCACCCTCCCATAAAAAGACTGATGTCTGACTATCCACTTAACATACAAGACTTAACACACATTCTACATCGACCATCTACCTACTCAACAGAAAAAAAGTCCAACCACACACTCTACATATAAGA
>JAQJVL010008242.1:0-20562 GCA_035578905.1 Stictocephala bisonia
TTGAAAAAATTTTTAATGGTTCTCCAAAGTCCTGAGATGGATGCGATTTTAATGGTAAAATATTGCAAATAATTAGAAAAATAAATGTTTTACAGTTTTTAAAACGGAAAACAAAATTTGAATAACAAGTTCAAACCTTAATTGTCTGTCTTTTCCTTTACAATAACAGTTCAAACCTTATTGTTCTGTTCTTTTCCTTTTACAATAACAGTCAAAACCTTATTGTCTGTCTTTTCCTTTACAATAAACATTCAAACCTTATTGTCTGTCTTTTCCTTTACAATAACAGTTCAAAACCTTATTGTCTGTCTTTTCCTTTACAATAACAGTTCAATACCTTATTGTCTGTCTTTTCCTTTACAATAACAGTTCAAACCTTATTGCCCTGTCTTTTCCTTTAGAATGACAGTTCAAACCTTATTGTCTTGTCTTTTTCCTTTACAATAACAGTTCAAACCTTATTTGTTTTCTTTTCCTTTACAATAACAGTTTTTAAGCGGGAAGGACATACCTCGTATTTTTGTTAGTATTACAGGGAACAGGGGAGCTTTAAAATAATTCAATATGTATATCTTTAAATGTTTAATTTTTTAAAACTTATCCTACATATTCTTTTCTTTCTAGGCCATACAATTAAAGAAATACAAATAAATGAACGAGAGAATTTGTCTATTTATGACATCGAATTGCTTCTTGATGTACCGGGTCGTTTGACCGGAACATTTCGTTACTTTGTCAGGGTTTCTGCCGGGCTGCCTGAACCGCTCGTGCCCGGCGATTCGCTTTACTTTGTGGCCGTTGGCTCGGACTCGTTCGTTCCGTGTTCCACTCTGGTCTGTCAGGTTGGCCGTCTTTTGGTTTTTTTCCTTGCTACTGAAACTACCATGTCCGGCTAGGGGACTCCAAAACTCCAGGGTCCTTGAGTGGGACGTTTCAAACCCTCAGCCTGCCGTCCGGGGATGGTCGACCATCTTCACTGCTAGCCTGGCCTGAGGACCTTTTTTTGGGGAGCCTAGAGTCGCCCGCTACCCCTCTACATCTTTGGGGTAGAAGTTTTCTGTCCTCAGGTCAGTGCGTTCCATTTTGTTCCCGGCGGCTGAGCGGGGGGTTTTGATGTGGATAAATATATTTAAAAATAAAAAAAAAAGGAGGTGAAATATAAAAAAGAAAAAAATTTGGGGGGAACACTTTAATGTGGCCTAGGCCTAAAACGTTACAGTGATTTGTGAAACACAGCCATGGGACTTATAATATGTATTTTTTTTTATTAAAGGAAAAAAAACTTTAAAATACAAAAAGAACTTTTAGTGTTAATACTTATTGTTATTTAGTTTAATTAGTTTATTTGGTTGTTATATTTTTTTAGTTTTTATATTGTTAGGTCCCTAGGGTTTAAAGTATGTTATTTATTTATATTTTGGGCCTAGTGATGGTTTTTTATATTTTTCGTTAAGTGTATTAGGGGGGTTTTGGAAGGGACTTTTTAAATAGAACGTACCGTGTTATATTTTTTTTTTTGAATTGTGTAATTTTTAAGCTTTCACCAAAAGGGATTATTGTTCTTTGACTTAACTTCTTTTTCGGACTGCCCAGGGATTCCGGCTTACTCCTGGCCTCGGTGGAATCATGGGATGTGGGCTAAATTGCCGGGGTTATTTGGGGGTTATCAAATTTGTCTCTAAATTTGTCACTTTTAAATTGTTTAATTAATTTTCTCACGTTTTGGGTGTCTCAAGCTAGGCTGCAGATAGGCCATGCAGTTTGTAATTGTTAAATTTTGGTATTTGTTAGAGTTTGTTGTTTTGTAGCTTTTTTTTTATCTTGTTATTTTTAGTGTTTCTTGTTCTTTATTTAAGTGCGAATGGGTATTGTGGCCTTCTGCCCGCCAGTTTTGCAGTTTTGTTTTTTTTTGATAAAAAAATTAGTTTTGCTCACTGCCGAGTTTTTATTTTGACCCTCCAACTGCCACCCGTTGATCCCACGCTTGACTTGTTTTGAGCCACCCCCATTGGCACGCTTTCCACTTGGTGGGGGGGAGGGTCTCATTGATATGGATGAAAACCAAGAGTTTGTAATCGCGACTATTGTAAAGTTTTGTTACATTTCACAAATGTTATTTTATGAGAATTTTTATTTTAATACATTAGTTTCATCTTAAAATTGTTTAAGATATTATTTCTATTCCAGCCTATTTTTTATTATAACAATAAAATCACGCTCTAGTCACAATAATTTTCACTTTTGTACATTTCATTTCTGTCACGTAATTCACTTCTGTCATCCTCACAATTATAACAATAAAAAAATAAATAAATAAAAATAAAGCAGCTATTGGAACTAAACAAGTGTAGATTTATGAACACATATAATTGCTGATATCAGTAAAAAACAATCACTGAAAAACTAATGGTAATTATAATTACTTAAAGGTTATAAAAAGCTAAAGTCTGAAAGTAGATCTCGTTTTTTTAAGGAACTCTTTAAAAGCATAAATTTTTTATTAAGCTTTATTATGAATGTATACAAACCCCCAAAACCCACACTGTTTTTATTCGAATATATATCTTTATTATGAAAAAATATAACGATAAGTACAGTAAATTTATTATAAAAACGTGACAGAAATAAATATTTTTGGATGTAACATAAACAAATATATTCCTAAAAAATATTAAAAATCACTTTGCTAAAAAAATTATTATAAAGAAAAAACGTACTGTAGAATTTAGTAAATGGGCAAAAATATTGTATACAAAAAGCTTTTTAATTTTTTAAACATTATTTTTGTAAACTGTCCCTTTTTGTGATAGTTGCCCTTAAAAAATTTAAATTTATAATAAAATTGTTTTAGCAAATAATTTTAAGTTTGGGGAGAATTTTATTATCTGGCAGACGTATAATTGATAATGGTAATTTGTTGAGAAATTTTAAAAAAACCCAAATATATTTTGGGCATCTTTCATAGTGAAGTTTTTTTAAGAGTAGCTATGAAAGCGAAAATTATTTCTTGTTTTGCATGATGATTAACTTTTGAATTTTCAAATGTATTAGGATCTTTACTATCATAATTTAAAAATTTCAAAAATATACAAACTGGTACCATTAAATTCCTAACTTTTGAATAAAGGTTTGCAACTGTCTCGCCACTTAACTTGAAAAATGAAATCTATATATTCCCTTTCTGTGTTTTGAAAACGGAAATCTGCTCCGTTGAAGCACCTCACAATACTATATGTTTAAAAAAAAATTTATAACGAAAAAAAACTAATATAAAAACTTAAACTGATGTGGAAGCAGATAAAATTGATATAGCAAATCTAAAGAGTTTTTAAATTTTTTTTAAAGAAAGAGTTAAATGAAGCTTCCAAATTTAAAAATTTTTATCAAATGAAAAACCCAAAAGTGTATGAGTCTCAACAGAATCAATATTAGTATTTTCGAGATTGTTTGATGGAAAATTTCTAGCTTGAAATGGAAATTCATTGTTTTATTCTTAATTTAAAAGCAACAATTATCATTAAACCACTTATTAATTTTAATTGCTGATTGAATACTAGAACCAAGATCATAAAATTTTTTTCTGTTATAAAAACAGAAGTGTCGGTTTACATCAATAGTTAAATGTATTAGAATTTGCTTTGTAATGGATTAATACCCAAAACATGAATAGAAGAGGGCCTAAAAGCTGATCTTTGTGAAACACCACAATTTTACAGATTGGGTATTTTGAATAATAATTTATGTTGTCATTGGAAATAACTGTTCTCTGTTTTCTGTTACTTAAAAATGACCTTATCAACATTATTAACTGTGCTAAATACAACCAGCTCAATCAATCTTATGGCAATAAGCCCGTGATCAATACAGAGAAATGCCTTGGACTAGGGATGGGATATCGATAATATGTTTGTTTTCGATATCCGATATTTTGATATCGATATTCTTTATTTGATAATATCGAAGTGTTCAATAATATCGGTCTTAGCAACATTTTTAACTTACGAGTTTTACTTGATATTTTCTAAAATATTTTGTTGAAACCCGTTTGATAAATAATTTACGTATACTTGATTATTTACATTACATATACAAATTTGTTTAAATTTACCTTCAAAATAACTTTTATAATCATAATATTTTCAATGATTTTTTAACTTAGAGCTAACACTTATTAGTTATTAAATAAATTAAAAATGTAGGTTTCATAAGAAAACACAATCCAATTCAAAACAAAATGTATTATTGTTAAAAATCATATAAAATATTACAATGGATTAAAATCTTAAATAAAACATACAAAGAGATTTAAAAAAAATTATCTGGTGAAGAAATAACAACTTGTTTGGGAGTTTCACCTGTTATTTGGTTTCTTGGAGGATTTTATTATATTTCCGGCTTGAGAGAAGATTCTCTCCGACGACACTGATGTTGATATTAACGCTAAATATTTTAGAGTGACAACATATAAATCTAGATAGGTCCTTCTCAAATTATTTTCAGAATTTAGAGGGCATTAAGTAGGATCCGCTTCTGCAGGTGACTTAGTTTCATTGATAGATCATTAGAAGGTCTATCAAGAAGGCGTAGTTCCTGCTGAAATCAAAGAGCTCCTCGTATCCCAGGTTCTTTGGACTAGTATGGCGTGGTCACCAAAAAAAGAGGTTGAAGTTGAAGCTTCTCCTGAGTCAAAATCGGCCCATTACTCTGATATATGGGCGACTGTGTTTTCTTTAACACGTGAAACAGATCATGGGGATATTAACTACACACAGATTTATTTAAAAATGTTGGAGTATGGGTGTAAAGTTCCAAATGCCAGTGGATGTATCGTGCTAACAGAAAGAAGTATACCGATACGATCTCCGTTGAAAGTCTAAAAAAGAGCGTTACGATCAAAGTGTCACATTTACGTCTCTTACAACGTAGCGTTTGCACCCCAACCTCCCAACTTACCTACAGGTCCACGAGGCAAACCGTACCCAGCCGTGAATAATTTAGCCCAAGGATTATTTACTGTAGATTTACTTAATTCTGCACTACCTACCGTTCCTCTGCATTGTTCAATGTTCCCTAATTTATTAAACAAAGGAGTATATACAGTATCGGACCGTGACTTGCTAAATAAATGGAGAGAGTTCATATCAGCTAATCTGGACGAATTCTGGTTATTAAATTCCTATATAGTACACAACATAAATAGAAGGCTACCTCTCAAGAAATTGTGATCATTTATGGAAAATTCAAATGTTAATGATTGCTAACTATAGCTGAAATACCCGAATGGCGAGGTGGATAAAAAATAACCTATATATTCAAAGACATAAAAAAAACGGGTGCTCATTCCAGTTTCTGTTCTCGCACGTATGCTACGTATTACAAGGGACTCGGTGATAGATGCTTCACAAGATTGTTGATGCTTCACTGGTGGATGTTTTAAGGTACGTTAGAAGACACAAAAATCGTTATTTTTTCGGACGGGTTGAACTACCGTAATGAATCGTAAAGTTAGATTCAATGAAAATGTAAGTATTCACTATATTACCAACGGCGAGATGAGCAGACAGAATCAACAAAACGGAACAAGTATTAAAACCGGTATTGGAGAAGAAACTTGCAAGTATTAAACATGAAACGAAACAGTAAGGAGCTGACTCTCAGTGTTGCTCGTCTGAGGGATGCGATCAAGTGAAAGTGCAATCGTTACAAACAGGGGTCATTAGATAATGAACAGACTTTAGAAAAACAGTATAAACCAATCGTATTCGAGGTTCGAAAACAGTCGAATGTCAAGACACAATTTGAATCTAAAGAGGAGCCAAAAGAAGAAAAAGAAGACGGTAAATACTCATTCAGTCCAAATATTGCATCTTCTCCTAAACAGTAAACACAAGAGGTTTTATACAGCTGAGAAAATACAAACCATTAATACCTAAACCCCCATTGGCAAAAACATATATGCTAAAGTTTATGAAAGACGAGTCGGGGAGTAAGAACAAGATTGCCAAAATATACGGTCCTAGAATGGAGGAATGGACTGATGGTTGGTGACAAGCAGGTTTGAAGTTGACGGTAGCATACGCGTAGGCAGCACGTCTTACAAAGGGACCGAAGGTCTTTATGAACTACTGTTTAAGAGAGCCCCGAATAACGATCTGTACTCTGACCACGATTTAACCGTCTACGAAGACATACTCTTAAAAACTAACGCTCATAAAAAAGGTTACAGTGGGAATGGTCACATAAATCGACCCTTCAACTCGATCAAGTACAAGGCTGTGATCGCCGATCTTTTCCCAAAGCAGCTGTATACCGGTAAGGGTCTGATGTCTAAAGACCTGACGACTTCATCCGACATTCGGTACTGGGACGATCCAAACTAGTTGTGTACTCGTTTACAGTTACTTGTGTCCTCGGCAGAAGCCGGTAATAATGCGCATAAAAACAAAGATTTTAAATATTGTAATCGAGCTGCGTGAAGCTGGTATTATAAAAGGGTTAAGAAACTCGAGATTTAGATCATTGATGAAATGAATGTAGACAAGTTTGGACGTGTCTCTATTTCTATGGAGAATAAAAAGATACAGAGAACTACAAAAAGGAAGTTGAGACGAATTGAAACCACGATTGACACGCTCCAACAAAATGTCGATATTAAATGCCAACAAGGAAAATATTAAACGATTTGCCATTCATCTGTTTTACTGGATAAATGCGGCACATTCGACAAGGCCATCACAATGGTGGTAGCAGACATTACCCGGACTAAGGATGACTACATTGATTGGACAAAAGTATTTAAAGATTAGTGATTTATACAGTAATTATACTCAACGAGGCTCATTTATGCGATGAGCGTTGACAAGTTTGGACGAAAATCTCAGTTGTCTAAGGAGGTCCGCACTGGTCCTCCCGGGCACAGTTTTAAGCTAACATCCAATGGAGATTCGATATTACCAATAAATGGTTAGTTAACGTAGCTGAACCAGTAGAGGGTAGAGACGTGGGGTTACGAGAAATACTTAAGACTTACACACCGGTAAACTTGAAAGACAGTTAATCCGTGCAAAATAAAAGAAAAGAAAATCTTGCCGACGCCGTCAAGGGAGGTGACGCAGTCAATTTGAGGCTTGTACGTGACCGATGTGTCTTGTATGAAGGTTTCTTGCTAGAAACAAGCGGATAAATCACGTATAGAATCCCAGTGATGATAGATAAGCCATGAATAAAATATATGTAGATGCAGAAACACCTCCTAAAAGCGGTAGTTATTGGGGATTTTGGTAAGAAAAGATTGGTTAAATGTAGGCGAACCACTTGATGATAGTGATGTGTAGTAATGAAACAGTTTTTAAAAATAAACTGCCCTATGAAAAGTGAAAAAGGATACAATTTAATAACGTGCGAGTAATTAATATTAAAGATCCTACTGAACCAGATGATGCTGTATCTTTAAAGTACTTTAAACAGCTGGAAGAATGGTCGGTGAATCTCGTTTCCGATCTAGGTCACTGGTCAATAAGAACAATATAAAAACCAAATACATTTTTAGAAAATTTGGGCAGCTTCTCTTTTCCTCATATTCACGGTGCACAGTGATGGAGTGTCAACAACGGACAAATGACTGCTGAAAACTATATAAACTGGGACGAGGTCTTTGACGAATCAGTAGATAACTAACGTTTATAAAAGTAAGATGCGATCCCGTAAACCCCCTTTCGTAAAAACCCGTCAAAGGGAGCGGTTTCTTTGATGACATTTTTGGAAAGATTGGCGACGCAGAAGTAAGTGTTGAACAAAGGTGTAGATTTACTCCCTTGGGGAACTTCACCTGCCTGGTGGTACAGTACTAGGCTCGGGAAACCTGCCTGGTGGATACAGATACAGGGCTCAGGAACCTGCCTGGGGGTACAGATACTAGGGCTCAGGATCCTGTTATCAATCCTCTATACGGGGCCCTGTAATGCCCACGTTATTGCGTACTAAGTACCCTTTAATATTGAACAAACGCGTGCTGATAAAGAGTTGGCTGAAAGAGCTTGAAAAAAATAAAACATCTGTTAATCTGTTGGGGAAGAAAGTCAGCTTGGGCTTTAACAACTGCGTAAGGCTGAAGCAAAACTGGTGGAGATAATCGTAGGAATGTTGGGGGTTTTGGAAAAACGTAAAAAGACAGTAAAGCAAAAACCACGGGGTAAAGGGTTTTTTAAAAGACCATACCCTGGGAAAGGTCCCAAAAAAAGCAAGAAGCAGGTAAACGAAAAAAAGGGTTGCAGTAAAAAAAAAAGCAAAATGATAAAACCTTAAACGAATCACGACCTTCTTCATTACGCTAAGGTTTTAAATATTCCATATTTCAAGGTTTTTTAGATGAGGAACGGACTATTTTTAAGGTCATGAAAAAACGAATCGGCTATTGAAAAAACCCGGATTCCAAACGGGGGAAACGGGAACACACTGGGTTGTGTTTATATTTAATGCGATTTAACTTTACAATCAGCTGATTATTTAATAATAAGAATTTTATTTATGACCAGAATGTTTTTTTTTTAAAAAATCATTAAAAAAATGGGTATTACAAATAAAGTGAACGTTTTTAGTTGTTTCATTTTAACAAGATATTTTTTTTGGCGACGAGGAAAAAAACAAAATGACTTCAAGAAAAAGAAGTTTCAGATGAAAATTTTTGGTTGAAACAAAAAGAAATTAACAAAAACAAATGCAAGAGGAGAGAGGTGCTTGGGTAATGTTGCGTTTGAAAGTTTCAAGAAGACACCAAACAGGGGACTCGTTCATTGGACACTTAAAATTATTTTGCTAGGGTGAATGTTGATGAAAATAATGACATGAGAAAAACTCAGATATTGATTCATACTAGGGGTGTAAGTACTTACCACAGCTTTGCGATCATCTTAGTCCAGACGCCCTACTCAAGGAAGTACCGGGAACTGGTAATGTATTTTGATAAGTTACTAAAACCCTAGACCAAGCCTTTCACTAAAACAATACAATTTCACCGGAAGAAAACAAAAAGAAGGAGAGTCTGAAAAACAGTACCTTTGTGATTGAAAAAGTTGGGCTAAATATTGCAACTTCAAATTAAAAAAGCAGGGCATCAACTCAAGAAGCACACGAAAGACAGCATTTCATATCAGGGTTGCACAACAAGAATATTTTGAAAGAACTGCGGAAAAGCATGAAAATATGTCCCTTTCAGAGGGGTTTTGAGACTGCCCAGGCATGGAAAAGGCCACAGAAGGGGTGCCCTAATACAGGGGTAAAAAAGTGTTAGTTTATAAAACAAAAATCATTACCCAAATGAAAAGCCAAAGCAAACCCAAATGTTACCGCTGTGGATCTACAACCAAAAAAAGAAGACTTTTGTTTTAAAAGTCAGCAACATTTTTCATTTGCAAGAAAGGGGGGTCATATAAAACGAGATTCGAAACCATGGAAAAGGAAACAAACAAAACAGTTAGCAGAGGATGAAAATTTAGAAACTGGATCAGATAAGAACCAAATCAAAAATAACATCCATAAAAACAAAAAAACAGGAAATTTCCCAAAATGCAACCTAAGCCAAAAAAATGTTGGTGAACTGTTTGGTAGACCAAAGACCAGTTACGTTTGGTACAATAGGGTCAAAAAGGTTACAATTTCATTCAAGCTTTTAAAAGGCTTTTTCCTAAAAAAGAATTGTTGAAAACTGAACTTACACTAACAACTTATACGGGCGAGACTTTTAAAGCCGTTAGGATTTGCAGCAGTTTCTTTTAGGCTAAACAACAAAGAGACGGGGGAAACATTTATGTTCTGCCTGGGAATCTCAAGCAATTTTTTTGGCGAGAATGGATGGTACTAAGGGAAACCCAAATGCTAATAATATACTGTAAGGACATAATGAGACACAAAAGGAAAAACTTTTAAGACCGAAAAGATGATTTTAAATTGCTTTTCAACAACGACAAGGAAAAATTCCTGATTAAAGGGCATATCAAATTGAAGGCAGGAGCATCCCAGTTTTTTAACCCTCCCAACCTTTACCATATCCTTGAAACCCAAAGTAGAACAGGAAAAGAACAGACTTAAAAAATGATGGAATCACCAAGGTATCCTACTCAGCCGGGGGAACACCAGTAGTGCCGATCTTTAAAACCCCAATGGCGCAGTTCGACTTTGTGCAGATACAAAGTTTCAGTAAATAAAGCCATAGAGAACTTTTCATTTCCCGATATACAAACAGAAGACTTTTTTGCTTCGATAGACAAAGGCAAGTTTTTCACAACAATAGACATCAAAAAGCATATCTAAATGGGGGAAATGGATGACGAGAGTGCCATGATACAAGCATTTCCACAACCAAGGGGTTTACGCGTGAACAGGCGATTTTTTGGAAAAAAACATAGCCCCCGCAATTTGGCAAAAAAATTACGAATTTTAAGGGGATTTCGAAGGAGTCCATTTTTTTCTACATGACATTATTGTTGAAGGAAGAACATTGGAAAAATCCGAAAAGACTGAGAGAATTATGAAAAAATAATGGACAACAATTTAGAGTAAACTGAAAAAGTGTAAATTCTTTGGAGACAAGTTGAGTATCTGGACACATAATTTCATCAAAATGGAATCCTAAGACCATAAAAAGTACAAGATGCCCACGTCCAAAGAAGTATCTAGTTAAGGAGTTGGTTTAGGGCTAAAAAATTTACTACGGTAAATTATAAAAAACTTATCAACCAAACTCAAACCTTTGTTACACTTCTAGGAAAAGGAAGTACTTTTAATTTGGACGCAACAGGGGAGTCATGCTTTAACCAAAAAAAACAGGACATTGTCAGTGAACAGACTTGATCGCTTACGATCCAGATCTTCCATTGACGTTGCAACAGATCCCACCCAGTGGGACTGGGAGCGGGCCAGCCATGGGGCTTCCTAATGGGAAGAACCCCCCGTATCTTTGCTTCAAGATGCCTCATGCAGCAAGAAAAATATAGCCGATCGAAAAGGGGGCAACCGCGATCTTTTGGGCACTTCACCAAGTTTTTTAGATATTGCTAGGAAAGAAAATTCGAGTTGATAACGATCATAAACCATTAGTAACTATATTTCCCCCAAAAAAAAGAGCTTCCTTTTTTGATCAAATGGGGTTTACTTCGCTACCCCCTTTTTAAAACCCAAAGGGGTTTGATTATGAAATTGCTAAAACCAACTAAACAGGGGTAATGCTGATGCTTTATCACGGCTTCCGTTAGAAGGAACATGTGGAATTTATAAAAACGAGACAACGAGTATCATTTGGATAAAATTTACTCAGCTTCCTTTAGTTTTATAAAATTCAGAAAAAAACAGGGGCAATGAAAAACTCAAAAACCATTCTAGACCCCCTTTATAAAGGGTGAAACATTCACCACCCACTTTAAAAAAATTTACCGAGGAGTTAACCCGTGGACCAAAATTGCATTTTTAGGGGAACAAGATTTGTCATTCCTAAAACCCTTAAGACGGGGTTCTTGAAGATTACATCACACATGTGGGTATGTCCAAAATGAAGGTTTTTGGCCAAGCCTACGTTTTTTTGGCCCAAGGGGGATTCTAATATAGAAGAGATAGTTCGAGCTTGTCGAGCTTGTTCTCAGTTTCAAAAAAACCCCTCCAAAAAAAACAAATCATCCAGGGACGACCCTCAAGAACCTTTCCCAGAGGTGCTTTGATCCCCCTGGCCCTTTTTAGAGACAAACATTTTTACAATATTGAGCCTACACCAAATGGCTGGGGTCTTTCCTGGGGAACATTACACAAAAGTACCATTAACTTGAGAGGACATTTTTCGTTTGGGACTGCCAGAAAACATTGATTTTGATAATGGTAAAAGCTTTACATCTGATGAATTTTAAAACATTCCCAAAAGAAAATGGTATAATCACAAAACGTCGCTCCAAAACCATCCATCGTCTAATGGGCAGGGGGGGAAAAGCATGTCCAAACCCCAAAAGTGGGTTTGAATAAAAGATAATGAAAAAGGAGATATTTTTCTTAAAAAGGAAAAGCTTTCTAATAGCCAAAGAAGACTCCCCTACTACCCCAAAGGCAAGCCAGCCGATTTAAAGTTTGGAAGAAATATTAAAACCAGATTAGACCTTCCCCGACCCCCAAGGGAGGATCAAGTTTCAAGTGAAGAAAGTACACGTCAGGCGTTAAGAAAACTCAGTGCTTTAAACCTGGAGACCACTTCTTGCAAGGTATACAACGAAAGGGGATCAGCGTGGAAAAAAGCTGTTGTGATTAAAAACTTGGAAACGTGATGACTTTGTGGGTTTGAAGATGGAAGAAAAGCCAGAAGGCTGTTGATCCCCGAGTGGAGTTTCCAAAAAAAAACTTGAAGATTGTTTAATTATATTAATGCTGATTTAATCTTTCAATCAGTGATTATTTAATAAAAAGAACTTTTTTGTTATGACCAAATGTTTTTGTTTTGAAAAATCAGTTTATAAAATGGGGGGTATTACAAATGAGTTGAACGTTTTTGTTGTTTATTTTAATCAAATATTTTAGGGGGCATACAGAAAAATTTGGAAACAAGTGTACTATTTTTGACAGTTTCGGATTACTTCGTCCTCCGGTAAGTGCAAAATACTTTGGGCGGGATTCGGTAGAGTATAATTACAATAATTAAAAAGACTTTTGACTCTGTCGTTTGCGCGCACTTGTGTTTGAAGTTTCTCTGTTGACATGTTTTGTCTTAGTGGGCGCTGGTTATGTCCTCACGTAAAACGTTTTCCCGCCTTAATTTTAAAATCGAGTTTGAATAGGAAATTGGGGTTTGCGGTTTTACAACCTTCAAAAAAAAGATACCCAACACTGAAGAGGGTGTTAACCACAAGTTTCATTACGGTAGGGCCGCCCAGAGACTTTTGGTGGCCCCGGGGCAAAATTTACATGTGGCCCCTTCTTCACTTCAAAATAAATTTAATTACCTGATTTTCAAATACTAAAATTTTAAATTTTTTCTTTTAGACATTCTACGATATTCTTCCCATCTCTTTCGGTAGATTACTATTTTAATTAAGATTCTTGTTCATGGGCGTTTTATCAGGGGTAGCTGCGAATCTCCGGTAAGTTTTTTTTCTAATTTTCATTACTTTTGAAACATTTCCTTTAAAATTACCCCTACAAAAACATTAAAATCCTTTTTTAACAAAAGCTATTCTTTAATATTAAATAAATAATAACGAACCAACAATGCCCAGCAGTTTTATGGGCGCAAGCAGCTCTTTTTTGCCCGTTGAGGAGCCATCCCGCCAAAGAATAAGCTGTGGGTAGGGAGGGGGGGGCCAATAAAAATTTGTATAGGGCCCCTTGGCTTCGCTTGCTAAAGAGCAAGTGGGCAATTTCACGAAGAAAATAATTTTGGCGAGCGTGAAAACTAGTGCTTTAAAAACAGTCAATGAGAGTTGAGTTATGTTTTGTTTTTTAAAAAGGTTGAAAAACCCCTGGGTTTCGAGCTTTTGAGTTGGACATTAAAACATCAGTTTAATTTTGATTTTTGTTTGTCCTTGTGCAAAAATTTAAAACTATTTAATTTTTTTTTTACATGCTAAAATGCATTTTTTACAACTCAAAATTTCTCAAAATAAAACATAGTAAAATTTATGTCTGTCAAAAATTTGGAACTATATTATTGATGTACATACAGTTACACTCCGTACAGTGACAGTGGTATTGACACACCCATTCACGAACAATGGTATTGACCCTCCCCCCTCAACAAACACGTACAGTGGTTCAATCTTAGTTAATTTCCACTTATCACGCAACAAACAATAAATAAATACTGTATTAATGATTGTCAAAAATATAAATGGCTTACTCGTTCGTCAGTGAAAGTAAAAATTATGAAAACTATTTTGATTGGTCGTAGATTTGTTATGTTAATAAATGACAACATTAATCAATTATGCTATTTGTTTGGGAACAACCTGTACGTGAGCATAATTGGTTTTTAATCAAGAGCTACTCTACTGAATATGTTGAGAATACACCCCTGTTCCTGTTACAGTTTCAGGGTGAATTAAACCAGACAATAAAAGAGTTACAACAAGTTAAATGTCACAAAATAAATATTATTCAAAAGGAGTTGTACAAATCTGAACAATGATGAAGCTGTTTTATCTATTAACAGTGTAATTAAGAGCTCCTCTTTTCATTAGGACCTATGGCATAATATATTGGTAAAATGTCTTTACGAACATCCATGTCATAATAACTAGTAAATTTAAAATGTCAAAGGAAACATTACAGTAGAGAGAAAGTAAAAAAAATTGCATGTACAGTAAACTATGGTTAACCGGTTAAATATGATGGAAGATGAATCCGGATAGTACAGAACGTAACAAAATTATAATTTTTAGACAAGATTATGCCACGCAATTCCTCCCGCGATAGCGTAGGGCAAGTTGAATGTAATGCATCATACACACATATTGTTGCACATCCAGTAGTCGAGCGGTGATGCATGCATATTTACCAGATTTAAGTACCTATAAATCTACTGTAATTTAGTGGTTTCATTGTTAATTTATTATTTTTATACTGTAAAAATATATAATTTACTTTGCAGTATATTACAATACAATAAAAATAGTCTATTTTTATTCATTTCAATAAAACGTTACCATAAATTACTGGGCCTAAACTTTAGCTTTTTGTTCTCACAAAATCTTTAAATGAAATATGAATCATAGCAAATTAAATTAATTGATAATTATAGTATTTTACTAGGAAATCCAAAAGAAATTACAGAAATATCACTCTATAAAATACAACAATAACAAAATATTTCTTTACTGGAAGACAGTAAACAAACAGACTAATGATTGACGATGTTCCCGATCTACTCTTCATGACAATTAATTGAACTCTTCCAGCCACGTTGTTACAACATTGTATATTTTGCCTGTGGGTTTTATGGGTGCAAAACACAGTTACTACTGAAATACGACTACTATTTCTTAAATTTAGTGCATATATTGAAAAATTAGCTTCTCGGTTGAAAAATAATTGCCGGTTGTCAGTGCCGGGAAAGGGTGCAACGTTACCACGTTCGAACGGAAAGCCGCCGTCTACTACCAGCTTTGAAACCAAGTTTGTAAGAACCTTTTCTCATAAAGACTTTTCGACCTTTTTAAAATGAAAGATTTAAAATGTTTTTACTTTAATTTTGTTTGCTTATTTAATTGTGTTGTTCTTAGGCTTCCACTTTTTTTATTACAATTTATTAATTTGCATACTTTAGGCCGCAGGTTACTGATCACTCGTTTTCACATTATATAGATCTATTATTTTGCTACGATGAGTCAAAAGATTTTCGAAACACTAAATCAAGATTATTTATCCACATAAACAGAATTTGTGAAAAAATACAAAATAAGGATAAAAGCTTAATCAACAAACCACTACAAATACAAATCAATTCGCAATTGCTGTATTATCTTAAGTTTATAATAGTAATATATTATAACTAATGGTTTTGTAAGGATAATAACGTGACCAAGCGATTGATTTTCCTACCATTAAAAGCCAAGATAGAGTTGAATTTAGGACAAGTATAACAATTTTCTTTGAAGTAGTATATACTTTTGAAATTAAAAAAATAAAACATACAGAAACGTTCTTGTCCACCTTGTATTAAACACGTCCAAAAACGGAGTTTTGAGTAATACAAATGTAAAGTTAGTGGGTCTTTTGACATGTTTTATATAAATAGTGTACGAAAACAGGACATCTCATAGAGGTGGCCCACTGTCCACACCACTCAAGTATATTTATATGTTCGCAAACTGGAATTTATATTTTGTTGTGTTCACAAGCTGCATGCCTTTACACTTGTTCGCAAACAAGACAACTGGCGAGGGGTACAGTTGTAGTCACTCACCAACCAGAGCGTATGCTGTCACACCACTATGTCGACCGCTGACAAACTTCAAAGACCAGTATACAACTTGCTCCAAAAGGCTCCCTGGTTGCTATAAAACCAATGGTTTAGTTTAAACGTTTTAAAACTAAAACTGGAAGACTTATCTGGCCTAATATCACTTTTGATATTTTGATACAGGCCTGAATCGTTTCTTATCTAGTAGATTATTAAGTGTTTTCTTTTTTGTTGCATGAAATGTGGCCCCCCCCTGTGAACTAAGTCTGTGTGGCCCCGGGGCAATCTGCCCCTTTTGCCCCCCCCTCTGGGCGGCCCTGATTACGGTAATACGAAAACAAAGGTAATAAGTATTCCGGAAGGATCGTACGAAATTGAACAGATTGAATCGTACATTTTAAGTAATATTGATAAGACTATAGATTTTTCTCTCAAAGCGAATAAAAGTACCCTACAATCTGAAATTACTTGCAGTCTAATAGTTCATTTCAGGCTGCTTTGATGACATATTGCAGCGATTGAGAGAGACACTCAGTCAAATTTCTCACAACCAAATGTTGTCTATGAATGACACAATGTAGAATGAGGACATCTGGAGTTTTATTTTTTACGTACGCTATGAAGCCTTTGTGACATCCTGCCATAGCCGGAGCGCCATTCATAGCAGCTGATATAATATTCTTCAATGGAATTTCTTTCTCATCACAAATTTTTCCAGTGTATTAAATATGGCTTCTCATTTTGAAATCCGTCTCTAACTTTCTGAAAAAATAGTAGCTCTTGACAATTTATCTCATTTTTATAATGCCCTCTCACGTACGATAACAACAATGCTTCAATTGGTTGGTAAAGTGGACTCATCTAACTAAATTTGAAAAATTTTAGAAGTCTTCAGATGATTGAACAACGACTCTTCAATGTTTTTAGCCATCTCATCAAATCGTCTTTGCACGGAACTATTGCTCAAAGGAATTTTTCGGATAATGTCTGCCGCGGTTTAGGGGAGCAGAGTAGTTATTACTTCTTTTATGGCCGGAAAAATTTTAAAATCATCTCCAAATTTAGTGTGAGGTTTACCTGTTTGAGAAATTAGCAAGGAGATATTGTAGGAAGCTCGGAGGTCCGTCGTGCGCGGCTTAGAAGCCGCTGAAAAAGTGTTGACACAGTTAGCGAGCTACGTGCTTCTTTTTGAGGTCTTGAAAATAAGTCACGTTTTAGTCTTTAATTTATCGAATGCATTTTATTCGAATGATCTTGTAGCCTTGAGTGTTTCATCGCTTCTTTGGGATAATGTTTTTTGACAAAGAAGGCACAAAGACGAAGATGGATTTGTGGGTTTTTCAAAAAAATCCATATTTTATATATTCCACGCTAAAACTGCCTTTTCTTCTTATTTTGCTTCCGACATAATTATATCTTCAAAAATGCCGAAGTAAAGAATCGAGTATTAAAAACGACACCACTCACAGTATTTTTACTGAGCAATAGGCACCGTACGTACAGCACTTAAAAATCGTCACTAAATTAACTTGTTTTCGTAAATTGTCGAATGACACTGACTGACTAGATGGCACACGCTTTATTTAAATATGAGCAGCGGGTGGGTCTAGTGCTTTCGAGAAAGTTCCAGTCACTTCTCGCTTCGCATTGGAGCTAAACGCCATCATGGTACAGCAGCAGTACAACTCCGTTTGACAACTATCCCCGAGCTACATTATATCTTCCCAAATGTTGTCCCTTTAAATTTATGAAGCTATGTTAATCATTTCCTTTAGTAATATTTTATTTGTATATTTTAATGCATATTATTTACAATGTTATACATATATTTATTAATTTATTAATTGTTTTTTCAAAGTATTTTTGAACGTTTATGGACCTAGATGGTTTTTAAAACACGAGAAAACGTGCGTTATGCGTAATAGGAGCGGTGAAGTTTGTGTTAAAAAGCAAAAATGTTTTAGATTATCCATCACCCCCCTAAACTGCTTCAAAGCCCCCCAATTTTCTCTGTGCCCTTTTTGCCGCCCCCCTATAGGCCTCCAGCGCCCACAAAGGGGCGTTATCGCTCACTTGAGAAAGACTGGTGTACAGGGAACTACAGGATCTATTTGGGAAATAAGTTCTTATACAAAAGTATTTTACGAATCTGATACTCGGTGAGGAACAATCAACCAATCTTGGTACCACTCAAAAATTCAGATCGATTGTTTTAAGAGGGGAAATACTATAAACGGGTGGCCTAATGGAAGCTATAGTTGAATTCCAGGCGTTTAAAAACAATACCAATAGATTTATAATCAAAGAATTTGTTCTCGTTAACCTCGTATTCACCTTATATTTTCTCCCCATACAATAAAACCCTTCTTAACGAAAAAAACAGGAAAGATCGAATCGATGGCTTACTCGCAGTGTTCACAAAATCAAATGAGAAAATGTTGGTATGGCGTACGATTTAAGAGTACCTGAGATTCTTGTGCAAACCATCTTCACGCTCTATACCAAGGGTCTGGAGAAAGCTGTCTTTTTGTGGGAATTTTATCCAACGTTAGAGAATTACCTGGAGGTTCATACACTGAACCTATCGTAAACATTGTAATTTGTCACAATATAACGACTCTGATGTAAAGTGTTCTTTGAGAAACACTGCTCAGAGTATAATAGAATGTGCTCTAGAAAACAGAAATCATAACTTTGCTAGCACCATGGACAAACCATTGCACACTGATTTCTCGTGAGCCTAAAGGAGTATTGACGAACCAGTTCATCATGGGGTTTTTTACCGTTTCCTAAACTGGGGGCGAGCTATCTCAAAACTACGATTTCTCAATTGACCTTTTAAGAATCTATTTGACACAGAGTCAATTGGGCTTACATTATAAAAAGAATGACATTCAATGCAGAATTTTTTTAGAGAAATGACTCCTTGGTTCTGGGAGTGTTGGTCACTTGTGAGTGGACACCAAGTATTGTCTGAATCGTTTATAAGACGAATTTTTCAGACAAGGTAGATTAGGGGAAACCAAGGAAAATTGGGTAGGGCCCCTGTAAGTCCCGGGCCCGAATGTTTCCAGGCTCTATGGTAGGCCTATCCTCCGTAAATCCAGGACCAGTTGTATTCTTGAACTTAGCTGGGATTACAAATAAACGTAAAAAAAGAAAAAAAATATAATACTTACAGGCTGGTGGAATACATTGAAATGGCTTCTCCGAGTAAAGTGTTTTTTTACGGCCTACATTGAGTAAAGAAGTATAAAATAAAAAGCCCTTTGAAGTTTTTACGGGTAGGGGTTCAATGAGTACAGAGATGTCAAGTCTTTACAAAAAAAAAAAAAAAAAAAAAAAAAAAAAAAAAAAAAAAAAAAAAAAAACGAGGTAGCCAATTTGCTATGGAGCAAGCTAACACCCGTAGCTTGCAATTTAAATTAAATTAAAGCTTGGTTGGGGCAAGTTAAAATAAACAATAGTGGGATTAGGCCTCCTGGGGATACCTACTATAATAAAAAACGAGCCGAGATCAGTACATCTTGGCTGGTTATGGAAACCTGATCGATTAAAACCCCCTGCGTTCTGCTCGTGCAGAAGGTAGGAGACGACGCTATATCTTTAGAATATTCTGCCGTATAAATACGATTGTTTCTTTGTGAATTGTCAGTTGAGGTAAGGATGACGGTTTTTCAGGTAGCATGTCTGTTACTGTTGTTGTTGTCATTTGACCTGTGCTTGGATCTCCACCAACTCAGACTTCACCTTCAACCACCACCACCACCACGGTCACTACTAGCATCTCTACCACTACTAGCGAGGGGAGAGATGTAAACAGTTTTTTTTATATTTTTTATAAGTTAGGGGTTAAAAGCGTTTTAACATGAGGGTGATTTGTAATTTTTTATTTCAGATACGAGGTGGCTCAGCCGTAGAAACAATGCGTCAGCATTCCCCTTCTGATACGGTTAAACCTCACAAACACTACAGGTAAAATTTTATACCATTATTATTTTATTATTTTTTATTATTATTATTATTAGGGATTTTCCACGATTGGTATTATAATAATTTTTATCTGTAGGTGGAGCAAAAAAAAGAATCTCAAGAGAAGATCGCTTGTACTTCAATTGGCTGGATACAAACCTCCACTTCATTTATGAATAGGGCCCAGCCCCTTACAGAAGGTGTGTATACCCTATTAGCTTTCGTAAATCTATTTAAAAGGTTTTAAGTACTTACAAAGTATCGTATTTGACAGGATACAGGGTGCAGTTTTACCACAATAGTGACTGTGTTGACCTCAAACGCTCCTGTATAGCCAGAAAGGGCCCTCAATACTGGACTAGCGATATCTAATAATGTAAGTTTAATTTAATATTAGTTGGTATACCATAATTTAGCTGTTAAACTCTTCACTATGACATGTTTTCATTGTAGGTACAAACACGATTGAGATCACGTGCTCGTGCAGCCAGGTGTCTGGAATGTCAGCAGGAGGGAAACAGCAGCCATTGCGAGAGTACATTTTCTCAACAATTTTTCTGGAGGGAAGGTAATAAAGGGTTCTTTTACTGTACTGTTACTAATAAGGTGGAAAAATTCATATTTTGTTTTACTATTTAGCAACTTGTGGGTGCGAGAATGGAGGG
>JAQJVL010008243.1:0-20523 GCA_035578905.1 Stictocephala bisonia
ATTACTAAATGGTAAAAATAATGTTAGATCTCAGGCTTAAGCGGCCGGAATCATAACTGGAATCTATATTTTCCGGTGTCAACCGTGTCAACGTGCTGTAAACACTATTTACAAGGTAACAGCATCTTGACGTGGTTGTGACCGGAAATTATGGAAGTCCATTTTAAGATTTACAGAAAAATTTGAGCGGGAGTATGGTTGTGAATATTACAAAAACATCTAACTGTAAAATATATATACTATAGGCCTAGACACTCAAAAAATAATAATAACAATAACAGAATATTTAAATCAATAAAAAATTACAAAGCTATTACAATAAAAAAAAAAAAAATATTAACCCCTACAACTGAACAAAAGACAGAAAAGACAATAAATAACTACCCTAAAACATAAAAATCATGTTTCCTGAAATTAAATATAATCTGAAGATAACTTTAACTCAAGAAACAACTCTCTCCCATTACACAATTCTAAATTTAAATTCACCAATCAAGTTCATGGTTGTTAATTTCATAGTAATTATTATCCACATTACTTTGTACATCATACTATTATCTGTTGACTTGAACTGGTGTTTTTGACTAGAAAATGAAATTAAATGTTATATAAAAAAGCCACATTAGCAAAAACGATTCCTTTTTGCTTACCTTTAACTCTGATCAATTATTAATCAGAGTTAAATATTATAAAAATGTATTTATCAACTATTAGTTCAACGAGAGCAAGACAAGCTCTATTTCGTATTCAAAATTCCCTATACATTTATTATGTATGACCTAACATGTTCCTGTTTACTTATACTAAGTAATTATTATACTTTCCTTACTAAGGTCGTCTGCTGTAAAGCCCTGAGAGAAGTACGAGGTACGAGCTACCTCGAAGGGGAAAATGACAAATTACATGTCAAATGATGAATAATGAAAGGCCCATGTTCAGCAGGAATTTAAGTTACCCCGAGTCTTTACGATACAGAAAGACAGACTTCAGGTTTACATTTTAACTAAGTATAGAGATGGATTCCATTGATTACATTTAGTATAGATACTAAACTTTCTGGATAATTTATTGAATAAAATAGATGCCCAAAAATTAAGTAAGAACTGAAAATAAAGAAACAGTTTTGGTCTAAATGTTTTAAAAATAATTGGTATGAATAGTTTTAACGAATTTTTCAGTCTAAGTGTTTTTAGTTAGTTAATAACTTTGAATTTATCTTAAAGTAGCAGTTTGCTATCCAAATAATAGATTTAAAAACACGCTACTTTAATAAAATATACTATCTGACATTTTTTTTTATTTTCGTACTTGGAATTGAAAGAGCTTATATATTAAAAAACAAAAAAAAATGTATGTAATGGAAAGTCAACATATATGTTAAAAGGTTCCTTAGTAATTTCGTGGATCCGTTTTCTCCCTTCAACCACCTCACTGTGGAGATTTATTTGAACGAAGCAAAACTTTACTATCATATATAAAAATATGCTGTAACTGTTTAAAACTTACAGTTAATAAACTAAAAATAATAAACGTATAACTACAAACTTGATACAGAAACGTATTAGCGCAAGAAAATACTTCATCCAGTATTCCCATGATAGCACGTGGAATTTCTTATCTTTCGGTAACGTCAGCGATGACTTTCTAACTCTTAATTTTTATGTTTCTTACTCTTTAACAACTGCTTTATGGTGGTATTAATATATGAAAAACATTTAAGATACTAAATCATTGCTAAAAATGACAAACTATCTGCTGTTTACTTTCTTTACACCGGAGCGAGTGAAATACGCTTATCAATGTAAAAATAACATTAACATATTAATCGTGAAATATTTTAATAATACTGAGGCAACTCTAAGGAACTGTGACATAGAATAAACATAGAACGTAGTTCAGTATTACATTTTATATTTGGTATTGATTACAGTGTAACGACGTATGTATGTGATTGAAGAAGATTCATGAAATGTCCCGATAAGAAATCCAATATCCCATTTCTTACTATACAGATCTGAGTAACAATGCATTTTACTGTCAGTCTTCCTATAAAGCTCCACTTGATTTTACAGCGATCTCATCTCTCTAATAGAACAGTACGGAAACATCTGTACAGTACAATAAAGTTTGTCAACTTGAGAAAGGACATCCCAAATAATTTGTGATGTACTGAAATGGTATTTTAAACTTATAGTGGGGTTATGTCAATAGTACTATTGTAATTTAGTTATTAATTGCGTGTTTTAGTCAATCGGTCCACTAGATAACTAGACAACGTGTTTCAAGTCGTCAAGTTATATAGGGGACAGATTGACTAAAACACGTAAGTCAATATTGATCATCTGTCCGGGGCTAAACTGTCTAATTTTAGTAATTTAATTATTATTAAATAGTTATTAGTTATATTAAATTAATTAAAATGTAAATTTGACTCACAAACGAACAAAACATCTCCTTCCCACCATTAAAACATCTCCTTCCCACCATTAAAACATCTCCTTCCCACCATTAAAACATCTCCTTCCCACCATTAAAACATCTCCTGCCCACCATTAAAACATCTCCTTCCCACCATTAAAACATCTCCTTCCCACCATTAAAACATCTCCTTCCCACCATTAAAACATCTCTATTCCACCAATAAAACATCTCCTTCCCACCATTAAAACATCTCCTTCCCACCATTAAAACATCTCCTTCCCACCATTAAAATATCTCTATTCCACCAATAAAACATCTCCTTCCCACCATTAAAACATCTCCTTCCCACCATTAAAACATCTCCTTCCCACCATTAAAACATCTCTATTCCACCAATAAAACATCTCCTTCCCACCATTAAAACATCTCCTTCCCACCATTAAAACATCTCTATTCCACCAATAAAACATCTCCTTCCTACTATTAAAACACCTCTCTTATCACCATTAAAACATCTCCTTACCACCATTAAAACATCTCCTTCCCACCAATAAAACATCTCCTTCCCACCATTAAAACATCTCTATTCCACCAATAAAACATCTCCTTCCTACTATTAAAACACCTCTCTTACCACCATTAAAACATCTCCTTCTCACCATTAAAACATATCCCTTCCCACTAATAAAAAATCCCCTTTCCACCATTTTAACGTCTCTCTTCCCACCAATAAAACATCTCCTTCTCACCATTAAAACATATCTCTTCTCAACAACAAAACATCTCCTTCCCATCATGAAAACATCTCTCTTCCCACGGTTAAAATATCTCTTTTCCTACCAATAAAATACCTTCTTCCCACCATTAAAACATTTCTCTTCCCACCGTTAAAACATCTCTCTTTCCACCATTAAAATAGCTCTCTTCACACCAATAAAACATCTCTCTTCCCACAGTTAAAACATATCCCTTCCCACCAGTAAAACATCTCACTCCCACCATTAAAACATCTCTTCCTTCCAATAAAACATCTCCCGCCCACCAATAAAACATCTCTCCTCCCACCAATAAAACATCTCCTTCCCACCATTAAAACATCTCTCTTCCCATCATTAAAACATATCCTTCCCACCATTAAAATATCTCCTTCCCACCATTAAAACATCTCTCTTCCCACCATTAAAACATCTCTTCCTACCAATAAAACATCTCTCTTCCCACCAATAAAAAATCTCTCTTTCCACCATCAAAGAATCTCCTACCCACTAAATAAACATCTCCTTCACACCAATAAAACATCTCTCCTCCCACCAATAAAACATCTCTCTTCCCACCGTCAAAACATCTCCTGCCCACTAATAAAACGTCTCTCTTCCCATCACTAAAACATTTTAACATGTAGATCAATGGATTTAAAAATTTTTTATAAGCGTTGAGTAAGCAAATAGTAATGGTAAAAAGTGAGTTAAATTTCATATATTACAATACTGAAATAAATTATTCATATAAAATCAGCTGACTCTTTGATTTAACACTAATCATGCTTTATAATTTGAATTTTCAGCCTTGGAATTGAACCCAAATGTTTCCGAGATTATATTGCATAGTTTTCTTAGTTGATTCTTTGACAGTTGTAAATCGAGAATAACTATTATATATGAATATAGTTTTATATGAATATATTACAATTACTGAAGGGAATATTTTATATTCACAACTATACACCAACCAAAGACGAAACATGTTTGCAGAATAAATGTCGGTTTATTACAGGGATTATCATTTTATATTGCTTTATGCGTTTGTAGGTATTTCCATCTATGTATGTCATATTGCCAACTCAACTACTGGTTTCTTCAGTAATCTCTGATTTTCAATAGTCATCAGGCTTTATGTGAATGGATGGACGATGGTGGACAATTAACCTCAAATCCAATTTAATAATCATGATCTCAAGGACGGATCTATGAATGAGACGCCCTAACGCACATACCTGACATCTAATGACAATATTTAATGGCATTAAACGTTAGGTTTTATAATATATGAATTCAATTAAAAATGAAAAGATAATTCTTTTACATAATTTTCATTGAGTTTTTAACTAGACTTTTTTATTGCATCATTATACTATGATTTAAATTTAAAATCGTAGGTAGTGAGGTAATCTGCATTGCACACGTTGATTACCTCGTCGTAAACACGATACTTAACGGACAATTACACCCTCTTCCAAATTCTGTAACTAATTAAATGAATTCCTTCTACATCTTCTAATAATTATCATTTGTGGAATAAATATTACCTCAGGCATATATGTATCTATGTATCACGCAACTAATATAAGAATTATGGCATCAAAGAGCACGCCGTACTATCGCTGACTGCAACTTGAGTACAGTATCAAAATTGCGTTGGGTAAAATGAAGGCACCAAGATTACAAATAGACCGGTGCTGATCAATTTGAAACAATCAAAATTAAGAATACCACGAAACTTGGAGAAAGGGGGGAAATACAGTACTGAACTCGACAAAAAATGAACTCAAGGCAATCGGAGGTCCGAAAACGGGGTAGGGGGTGGACTTTTAGGGGTTGAACATGCTTTTTACGATTTCCAGGGAAACGTAACGTCGTATTGAAAAGAGGTAAAAAAAGTTGTGGATAATCTCATAATGTACAACTTTTGCCAGCAATTTTGTCACATAACCTCAAAATTTCCGAGAAAATCGGAAAAAACCCGGATTTTCATATTTTAGCTTTTTTTCTCTCTCGGACAAATTAATTTTTTTCAAGTAAATTTGGGGAAAACTATCATTTTATGTTCTTAATATGCCATAATTGTTTTGTAATAAAATATTTACTTTTTACATTTTTTACGATTTACATTTTTTTCATACAAAATCGAAAAAGTGCGTAAACTTTAAACAAAATTTTTACTTAAAAGATCATTTTTTGAACCAATCATTCTTTTTGCTGAATCGTTTAGCTTCAGATAGTAAAATAAAAAATGCATAGTTTTTTTAATGCCCGGAAAAGAAAAAAAAATTAAAAACTTAGTTTTTAAATATAATTTTTCGAATTATAGCCCGAATTTTCTATTTATTTATGTATTTATGTACATCTAAATTTATTTTAAAACATAAAATTTGATGTTAAATAAATAAATAAACTGGAAAAAATATAACAAATGTTGGTATATATCATTTTGGCGTTCTTTTATGTGATTGGGTGAAGGATCTTCAAGTTTATTTACTTTTAATAAGGGCCGTTGGGATTTTTTTTTATTTAAACCATCCATCCATCGCTCGTTGCGACTTCTTTACCCCTCTCGTTATTTGTAAGCCCATGAATCAACTCACCTTTGTAATTCCCGTAATATGTTTTCATATAACATATGTAGGAGAGGTAGTGCAAGCGAGATAGTAAATATCCCCCACCATATTTCTCCTACGTCTATTGTGTACAGTCCGTTCAAAATTTTATTTAGGTTTGCTGCTATATTTGTATAGTTTGCTCGTTGGTGCTTGAATTATTGCAATTTAGTGATTTATACGTTATATAATACGTGTTATATAGTCATTGATCATATTTTTTGTTAATTCCTATTTGAGTTGGATTGTATTAGAAATTTAATTTAAACAAGATGAATTCAAATCACAATTATAAATATAAAACCCTGCAATAAATATTGCGATAGTTATAGCAATAACAATAATAATTGAAATGGAAGCGCTTCTTCTATATTATTGTTATTTTACAATAATTTATTTGGTTACATGCCACGAGAAAATATAAACAATCATTGTATAATCAAAACATATTTTTTAAAGAATAGAGTAAAATCAGCAGTTTTTGTTTTATTTCAAAAATATGTTTTCATTATTTACATATTTTTATTTCCTACAACCTTTCTCTTTAATTATTTTTGATACGAGGTCAACTTTCGCCGGAAATCGTGAAAAACAATTCACCCACTACAATGCCAACCCGTTTTACCGATTTTGACTCTTCAAGTCCTTACCTATCCAGTTTATTTATTAATTTAACATCAAATTCTATGTTTTTCAATAAATTTAGATGTACATTTATATAAATAAATAGAACTTTCGAGCTATAATTCGAAAAATGATATTTAAAAACTAAGTTTTTAATTTTGTTGTCTTTTCCGAGCATTAAAGAAATATGCATTTTTTATTTCACTACCTAAACCTAAACAATTCATTTAACAGAATGATGGGTCGCAAGTTAAAACAAAAATGATCTTTTATGTTTAAAATTTCGGTTAAAGTTTAGGCACTTTTTCGGTTTTGTATAAAAAAGTTTTAAAAAATTATTTTAAACGAAACAATTATATCATATTACGAACATAAATAATAAATTTTCCTCAAATTTAACGAAAAAAAGTTGTCCGAGAGAAAATTAAAAACTGAAAAACCGGGGTTTCCAATTTTCTCGGAAAATTTGAGGCTATGTGAAAAAATCATTTAGACAAAAGTTGTACATTATTAGATTGTCCACAACGTTTGTATTTAACGTTTTTCAATACAACGTCAAGTTTCCCTGGAAATCATAAAAAGCATGTTCAACCCCTAAAAGTTCACCCCCTTCCCCATTCTGGACCTTCGATCGCCTTGAATTCATTTTGTTCAATTTCAGTACAATATTTCCCCCCCCCCCCTTTCACCAAGTTTCGTGGTGCTCTTAATTTTGATTCTACTTTACGTTTATGGTAAGGATCAGCACTGGTCTAAAAAGGAAGTAGTGTCCCATAAGTTTTTCTGAGGATTTGACACAAAATCTACCTAACCTATACTAAAATAATAGGTATAGGTGTATTAGGTGTAACATTTCCAGGTCAGTTGAAGCCATACCTCAGTTGAAGCCATACGTGAGTGGGTAGACGATCGGAGTTATCCCAAGCACACTTCATGTCAATATCGTGAAACCATATCAATATGCCATATGCTTGGAACATTGTCCAAAGTATTCATGCTTACAATCTATGTCAGTATCATGGAATTGTCTCAATCTTGCTCAAGTTTGGGAGACCCTGAGATGTGTCCTTCGTTATCATTTATGCGAGTGTTATTAAATAATATTAATCTTGCCCATGCTTGGACGAATCTCAGAGGTATACAATTTACACCTTTTGTCAATGTCATGAAATCATACAAATCTTACCCGTGATTGGAGAACTCTCAGTGATATATATGTATATACCATAGTTAATAATAATAACAATAATAATAATTGTCTATTTATTTCCAAAAATACAATTTCATTTATACATTTTTAAACATGGAAAAGGTCCCAACATAGGCAATGAACCTGTGCGTGGGAACCGAGTTTTACAGGCTCACAAAGACTTTTGAATAAATTAAACACTGTATATAAAAAATTATAAGAAACTACATTGAAGAAAAAAATACAATAATTTATAGTGAACATACTAGCAGAAAGTACCCGTGCTTCGCTACGGATTATGATTAAGGAACACTTACATTAGGACCTATGTACGGGTTGTGTATTTTCGCCGAGGAACGAAATAATTAATTGTTAGTAACTCGAGTACATCTGCCCGTTGGTTTACCAGAATTAAAATTGAGAAAATGAGTCTGGCGTATCCAGTCTCGCCAGGGGGAGGCCGGCAGGTAGAGACCATATTTACAACTTATTTAAAAAAAAAAATATATATATATATATATAAAACATTTAATTAAAAACACCGGGTAGTTTTATATGGTAAGGCAATCACCCTAGCCTCTGCCGAATCAATCACACCGGGTACTTTTATTTGTTAATGCAGTCACCCTAGCCTCTGCCAAATCAATCACACCGGGTAGTTTTATTTGGTAAGGCAGTCACCCTAGCCTCTGCCGAATCAATCCCACCGGGTAGTTTTATTTGGTAAGGCAGTCACCCTAGCCTCTGCCGGAACAGTCTCGCCGGGTAGTTTTATTTGGTAAGGCAGTCACCCTAGCCTCTGCCAAATCAATCACACCGGGTAGTTTTATTTGGTAAGGCAGTCACCCTAGCCTCTGCCGGAACAGTCTCACCGGGTAGTTTTATTTGGTAAGGCAGTCACCCTAGCCTCTGCCGGAACAGTCTCACCGGGTAGTTTTATTTGGTAAGGCAGTCACCCTATCCTCTGCCGGAACAGTCCCACCAGGTAGTTTAATATATGCAAGTACTTAAATATATTTTAGTACATTTTAGTCTGATAGATATATACGGACAGCCAAAATTGATGTTGTTGTTGTTTTCTTAAGTGCTTAGAACCTCTTTGTAAACAACATTTTTAGTCATTTTTTCTGGCTGAAGGACGACCAGACTGTCAGATGAGCTTACTCTAGAACATGCTACGTATAACTGGCCATGGGAGAAACAGTCATTGCTCAGATCTACCCCAGCCATCTTCAAACTTTGCCCTTGTGCCTTGTTAATAGTCATGGCATAGCATAATTTTCCAGGGAACTGCAGACGTTTGAATGCAAAATGGTAGTCTGAGGGAATAAGAGGAATTCGGGGAATAAAAACAGTTTCTCCTTGACCAACGCCTGTAAATATTGTCGCTTCAATAACATGTTTATGCAGAGTTTTCACCTGCAGCCTGGTACCGTTACAGAGTTTGGGAGGGTTTAGGTTGCGGAGTAGCATTATTGGAGCACCGACATTTAGAGAAAGAACATGAGGTGGAATTCCAGGGGGGTTCAGAGTGTGGAGAAACTCCGCTGGATAGTGAACAGCGTCTTCTGTCTCAACCACTGAGTCCACAGATTCATACCTCACAATAGCAGAAGGCAATTTTTCTAACAACGAAAGGTTTATTATATTTGCAGAGTCGTTAGTTGGGGTAAGAATCGCCCTCTCTTGCAACCATGTTGGACTATTGTTCACATTGTCATTTAAGTTAGGATATATCTTGTCAAGCAGTGTCTTCATATCACTAACAGTATGACAAAGATTTTGAGGTATTGCACATTTACCTTCATGATCTTCTAGCAGTTTACCATCACCTATTTGTAAAACTAATTCTTCTGCTTTCAAATCTCCATTCAAATGAACTCTCATGTTAACTCTCAAAGACAGGATTTTAATTTTTGGCCATAAGAAGGATGACTTAAGGCACGCTTTCACCTCATCAGCCCGAGTTCCTCGAAGTATCACGGGCAAGGTTTGCCTGAAGTCTCCAGCCAGCAGAACTGTTACTCCACCCATTAGACGTTTGCAGTTCCTGATGTCTTGAAGTGTCCTGTCCAGAGCCTCTATACCTCCTTTGTGGGCCATGGTACACTCGTCCCAAACAATTAATACTGTTTCTTTGAGTACCTGGCCCATATTGCTTTGTCTTGATATGTTGCAAATAGGTGTTTCTGAGTGGTTCAGGTTGAGAGGCAACTTGAAAGCTGAATGAGCCGTCTTCCCACCATCAAGCAGTGTCGCAGCAATGCCAGAGGATGCAACTGCGATGGCAATCTTTTTCTCACTCCTTATTTTTGCTAACAACAAATTGATCAAAAATGTTTTTCCGGTACCACCAGGAGCGTCCAGGAAAAAGAGTTGCAAGATTCTGAAATAATACTGCAGGTAATTTCTTTGTAAATATTCAGTTGTCCTTCGTTCAGCTTTGGAACATTTACAGCAACCATTTCACAGAGCTGGACTACATCGAAAGAAATTTCTCTGAGGCGTTCCAGGTTGTTAGTGATGGACTCTTGCTCGCGAAGTGGTGTAGGGAGACCATAGTTTTGGAGACGGTTGCCAGACATTGAATACACCAAATCTTCGAGTAAAGCCAAACATTTGTTGTACACAATGTCTATACGCTGTTGCACATCCCCAAATTCTGTCTCCATCGATCTCTTTACGTCGTCCGCCAAACTGTCGCGGTGTTTTTCCCATAATGTGAGAGGACTACTTACTTGGCAAAACACCAACATGATGGCAAGTAGATCGCGGATCTTGGACGGGGAGTCTGAGAGTGAAGCTTCTTCTAGTGTTCGATCCCAGTGAGTGTCGTCTTCGAGCAAACCAAGAGCTGTACATGCAGACTGAAACGTTTGGTGGACCACTCCATTTATGTTCCTAAGATATTCAAATGACGTAGGCCCTTTAACTTCGTGTAGGAGAAGGCGTAGAAAATAGCACTCAGAGTTATTAGGGTGAACAGTATATACCCTGCCTAAAACCTGATCTTTTTTCACCCCGGGATAGCCTGGTACTGATTTCCCTTGCTTTCTTCTACAAAAGGTATTTTTTCCATACGAAATATGACGGAACTTCAGAGTAAAGGAGGGTTCTTGCAAACGCATCGGTTTTGCACAGATCGAAGAAGCCCAAAAGAGTAGTTTTTGGCGGGTTGTTTAGCCTTTCCATGACATTTTCTTCGTTAAAATAAACTCTTTGGTCGTTTTCAAGATGAACTGCAAGATGCATGACTGGGGGATGGCGATCGTGTATTGGAAAGCAGAGAATTCGCCAGACAGCTTCAGAAGTACTAATGTAGCGTCCTGTCTGGTACCTTGTCACCTCGTCAAGTTCATTTTCAACTGTAAAAGCTGCTTGATCGGATCCTTTGTTGACGTATTTGCAAATATATTTGATAGACTTGACAGAGTTGCAGTACTCGACGTTGATATGCGCTGAAAAGGTGCGAGACAGGACAGGGTTAAAAGGTACCACCCATTGATTGTCAAGCTTTACCCCGTTGATGTCAACAACAAATCCACCATCTGAAGGAGAACGCCTACGGTATTTAGGATAACCGTCTTCCCCAGTCTGTGTTTCTCTTAGTAGAGGACGGGGATACTTTTTGCTGCAAGCTCCATTAACCATACAGGGCGAATTTCTGTTGAGAGCACCACATGGGCCGTGGATCATAGTTGACTTCACAATCTCCACAATCTCATGGAGGGCAGGGTCTAGCTCTGGGTCAGGTATCTCTGCACAAATAACTTTGTCAATCATGTCTGGTTTAATCTTTTCTTCTAGCCAAAGGAGAATGTGTACATGAGGAAGGCCTCTTTTTTGCCATTCTATGGAGAACATGTGACATCTACATGCTCCAAATATAGACACTTTCGTTAGTTTCATCAAATGCTTCACTTTTAAGTAGAAAACCCGCGCTACCAAGTCATGTCTGTGCTGAGCCTTCTGACCTTCCTTGAGCAGTTCACATATCTCTCACCATTTTGGGTTGCACGTAAATGTTATAAAGAGATCTGGACGACCAAAATGGTGGACATAGGTTATGGCATCCTGAGTACGCTCATGCATGTAGCGAGGTCCTCCAGTGAAGCTTGATGGCAGTACAACCATCTTACCCAGCTCCGATACCTGAGCATCAGCTTTTCTCATGGCATCCTTCAAGTGAATGTAGTCTTCACTCCTCAACTTTTTTTGGTTGTTTCGAATGAAGTTTAGCCGTTCTGTTTCAATTTTTGCGTACATATCAACCAAAAATTGGTTGAGGAGGTTGCGAAACAAAAGTAAATATGGTTCTTCGCCTTCTCGCTTAATTAAATTATATCCGTAGAAATCAGCTGCAGACACAGTTTTCTTAAGTGCTGTCTTGGTGTTTGGGTCACGCTGAGGGATGTTGATACAATAGCCATCTTCACCACGGCAGAACATGAGAGGATACTGAAGAGAATCATACGCTCGATGTAGCTCACTGATTCTTATCAGTTTGTCTTCCCTACTGTATCGCACAATGTCTCGCTTTTCAAACACCTGGCCTACAATCAAGACAGCAACTTCGTTAGTGGTAGGAGTATTGTAACGTCCCTTGTGAGCACTCGAAGGCTTCTGGTCAGCAGTGATAACTACCTGGAAATCTTGCTGATCTTTGGGAACAGAATCAATAGCAGCTTTGAACTCTTTGATATATTTGTTATGTTCATGAAGAATTTTTTGGAGCTGGCCTACCAATGCTGGCTTGACATCTTGAAAGTACCCACAGCGAATGTCTCTTTCACGGTTATCATCCCAACAAAATATATCTGAAGGAAAGACGGCTGCTGTTGTGTTCGAGGCATTAGACTCCCTATTCTATGATAAACCTGGCCTTATACCTTATATGTTGGCATGAAATGGTCTCCTTTTATCTCTTTTGCTCCAAACGACGTCATTTGGAAACAACCGTTGTATTTGCGAATATTATTAAGAAAATGCTCAGCCTCAGGATGGTCGTGAGAAAGAAGGCTATGTAAGGGGTCGGGATATTTTTGAAAGGGAAGCAGTTGAACTTTTCCATTACTGCAACACATTCCGGGGCTTTCGTCTTTCCATTTTAAAGCATGGCAGAAATTGCACTTTTCTCGAGGTCCAAGTTGAACTATTTTATCTGTAGAATATTCAATGTTTGGGTCATACTTGAAACCTGAGAGTTTCTTGATTGTCCATGGCAGTAACTTTACTTGTGCACGCCTCTCATTGTACTTTGACGTAGCCTCACGATTAACTTCAGGATGGTTTTTTGAGTACTTCTTTACAGACTTTCTGTTAATCTCGGGGTTGTTCTCGGTATATTTTTTAACAGCCCTTCTGTTTACTTCTGGGTGTCTCTCGGCATATTTTTTAACAGCCCTTCTGTTTACTTCTGGGTGGCTCTCGGCATATTTTTGAACAGCCCCCCTGTGCACTTCAGGGTGGCTCTCGGCATATTTTTTAACAGCCTTTCTATGCATTTCAGTGTGGCTCTCCGTATTTTTAGCAACAGACTCCCTAACCTGCTTTTTTCGGATGGAATCAGTGAATCTTTTCCTTCGTTTTCTACCTCTAGATTTTTGAGGTGTGATCACTGTTACGATTGATTCGTCCGAACTCATGTCTAAGGGAGTTTCAAGGTTTGATAGGATGGGCTGAGAAGAGCCTGGTTGGACTGCAACAGGTTCATAGACACAAAGGGAAGATGGGCCAGGTTTGAATGTAATAGGGTCGGTGGGCATAGATTCAGAAAAACCAGGTTGGGATTTTAATGTTGAGGCATAAGATTTTGAGGTATGTAGACTGTTTTGAAAATAATTTGGTACATAAGGTTGTTCGCAAGGTATAAGAACGTCAAAGTGCCCTGCCATGTCATCACCAGAGAACTTGTCTTTTTATTTCCTTAACCTCATCCCCATAACAGGCTAAGAGTTTTCTGTCACGAAAGAGCTCGAACTTATAAGGAAAGACCTCTGCTGCAACCATGAGCTCACAAAAGGTTCCATAGAAGTAAGGCTGTGACATGTCGGCGATGTACTGACGTTTAGTTCTGTAAGGGACTTTATTTATGGTCAAGGTGTAAGGCTTAAGTCTGCGCCAGTTGTTGGACACGTGACGCACAATGTCAGCGCGCACTCGGAGTGTTAGTGAAGCTGTACAGTGGACCAGATAAGATAAAGAGGAGAAAAGGCAAGCCCCGTCCCCAGTGATCTTTATGACATGGTGAGGTACTGCCACACCATCAATATCGAATGTTTCAATAACCATTGTCGTGCGACTGTTCAGAAAAAGTATTAAGATGAATAAAGAAAAATTTAGCTTTGTATTTTAGAAGAAGAAGATGAAGTGAAAAGGTTCAAACCCAAGCAGATGATCTAGAATTGAAGCAAGCAGTAAGTAAAAGAAGCAAATTGTTAACAGAATAAAATACCAATATAAACTCATGTAGTAAGGGAACACCCTACCCAAAGTGGAGTGGCCGGAGTTGTAACTACAGAGTTATGTCAACTGTATCAAGTTTGAACCAGGAGAACTATTAAGAATGTCAGAGTTATGACATGAAAAAAGGTAAAAAAATGATGGTATGAAAGGATGTGAGGCAATCGAATACTATGGTAGCAAATAGTGGGGCAAAAGAAAATATTTAAGAAAAAGTAGGTAGTATTCAGAAGCAATAAGCAATGGACAAAACTGAACAAACAGCAAAGCCGTGTTCAGGTCAAAAGCGTGTACTGGACTGATATGAGCCGAGCCGTACTGCGGTGCGGTGCTGGTGAGGTGCGGGGAGTGGGAGGGAGGGCAGAGGTCAACTGATAAGAACCGGCCTTCTAGTGAACAGCCAAGACTGCTATCGCTAATTTACAATCAGCCGAAGAATCATAGTATCAAGTTTATTTGTGATCTGTTGTCTAGGTTTAGAAAATATACAACAATCGTCAAGTATCGAGTTTTTTGCTGTTTGGTTTGAAACGTGATTGAAATGTTGTTATTTTTATAAGCACTTATGCAAAGTATAAAGAGTTATAGTGCCGAGCAGAACCAAACTTGTTGTAAAATTTTTATTACAGTTCATTTAAGACCTAAAAGAAAGCTTAGCACCAATTTTAGTTGCGATCTGTTTTGTAAGTTCAGAAAAAACGTCCCAGAATTCATCTTAGACCTAAAAGGAAGTTTAGCACCAAATTTTCTTTTAATCTAATGTTTAAGTTCAGAAAATTCGAAAATTAAACGTCGCGTTTTACGCGGTTTGGTCGAGAACCCGATTTAATTTTTTGAAACAGTTTCTCAGAGAGCACCTACAACTCTAGAGAAAGCTACATACCAATTTGCATTCGAATCCGTTCCTTAATCATAATCCGTAGCGAAGCACGGGTACTTTCTGCTAGTTCTTTATAGTGCTGAAATGACCCGAACTTTGTGAAAACTTTTTTCTAGAGTTCATCTAAGACCTAAAAGGAAGCTTGGTACCAAGTTTTGTTGCAATGTGATTTGTAGGTTCACAAAAAATACATAAATTTAAAAGTCGCGTTTTTCGCGGTTTGGTCGCGAACCTGATTGAATTTTTTGAAACCGTTTCTTAGCGAGCACCTACTACCCTAGAGGAAGCTACGTACCAAGTTTCATACGAATCCGTTCGGTGGTTTTTGAGATTTCGTGTTTAGTCAGTCCGTGAGTGAGTGAGTTCTTTATAGTGCTGAAATGACCCAAACTTTGTGAAAACCTTTTTCTAGAGTTCATCTAAGACCTAAAAGGAAGCTTGGTACCAAGTTTTGTTGCAATGTGATTTGTAGGTTCACAAAAAATACATAAATTTAAAAGTCGCGTTTTTCGTGGTTTGGTCGCGAACCTGATTGAATTTTTTGAAACCGTTTCTTAGCGAGCACCTACTACCCTAGAGGAAGCTACGTACCAAGTTTCATACGAATCCGTTCGGTGGTTTTTGAGATTTCGTGTTTAGTCAGTCAGTGAGTGAGTGAGTGGTATTTGGCTTATATATGTATAGATTACAAAATAATTGTATATGTGCAACTAATACAAAACGACATTTTATATCGGAATAAAATATACATACTTACAGCTCAAAGGACAATAAAACAAAAAGTACATATGTAAACAGTTATTAAATAAAGAATAAACCTATCAAGTGGAGCAAAATAAATAATAGAACACTAAAAATTTAAAAATAGAAGCTTTCAATGTACCGCTTAACACTCTGGTCTGGCACAACACATACACACTCACGTATATACCCACTCACACGCACTCCTAATCATCCCCTAGTAATTATATTGTAATAGACGTATAAGGCAGAAATAAAAGACAAAAAGGGGAATAGTTCAAAATAAAGGTAAATAAATAAAATATAATTAATATATATAGTTAATAATAGTAACAGCAACAAGTGCAGAGAAAAATAATGTAAAAGGAACTCAGACAAGAAATATTAACGTACACTACTTGAAAAAGTTCATTAATTAGAGAGCGCCATTATGTGGCATAGATAGAAGTTATCATTGAGCAATGAGCAGGTGGTCTCTCTACCTATACTGACAAGCCAATACACTACTTTTGTCTTATACATGAACTTGCTAACATTTAAAATTCTTAAATTTTCTGGCATATTTTGATACAAAATATTAATAAGAAAATTTGTATTCGTTTTATTGCACGTTTTTGTCATACGTTGAGTAGTTGTGCCAAAATTGGTACGATGTCTAGTTGAGTATGTATGATTGGATTTTTATAGCATATAACACTGCCTTTTAAAGCTATATAGAAGTAAAACTTTTATGAACAACTGGCGGACATCTAAGATGGTGAATAATTCAAACAGCATGTTAGTGGGAAAGTAAACTGATTTAACCAGAGCTGATTTCATAATACTTTTTTGTGTAATTTCTAATGGATGTATAATGGACTTTAGAGTACCTCCCCAAACTAAGAAACCATATTGCAAGATTGATTGAAGATAAGCATAATAAATTACTTTTAATTGATTCAGGTGTAACACTCGAGACAAAACAGAAAACATATACGTAATTTATTGTTAATGTATTGAACATGCGCCATCTAACTTAGTCTATTGTCAAATATAACACCTAGGTATTTGTAGTTGTCAATACGCTCAACGACATCACACTGACAGTTCGGGCCACCGTCACGTACATGAAGACGCAAGTCATGATCTACTGGATCACCGGATACGTAGAGAAACCGCCAAACATTTAGTCTAAGCCACATTTACGGTAAGCCGATTATGGTCAAATCGTCGTTTAACTGTGACCAATCCTTGAGCAGCAAACTGGTAGGCCTCAGACTACGTTGATCCCTCAAAGACTAAAGCAGTGTCATCCGCATACAGAAACATGTGACCACTACTTAATTGAATATTACTAATATTATTTTGAAGTACGATATATATTAGAGGACCTAATGTACTAGCCTTGGGTAACTCCATGATTGATATGTTTCAATTCACTTTGAACACCATCTAAAGAAACTATCTGCTGTTTGCTTCCTAAATATGTTTTAAACCAGTTTAAACTAACCCCTGTGACTCCTAGACATTCCAGTTTAAGAAGCAATAAATTTCTATCCAGCGAATCAAATGCTTTTGCCAAATCAATAAACACGATTAATGGGTGTTTGTTATCAAATTTTGCTAATTATTTATGTAATTTATCGTTAATATGAAAGAGAGCATCTTCAGATGTAACACCTTGTTCTAGACTGGAGTTCACTACATGTGTAGAGGGTGCTTTAGATATTCTAAGTTATCTTTAACTAGATATGCGGTTATTCCATCGACCCCTGGGTTCCAGAGCCCCCTCTTAGCTCGCTAACACAGTCCACCAGCTGCTGCTCCGTGATAGGGACCAGGTGAAATCGCGCCTGAGTCCTGAACAGCTCATCATCAACTATTGGGCCAGCAGCCACAGGAACACAACTATCCAGATCTTCTATGACCCTAACATAATAACTATTAAACTTATTAGCGATATCAATTATTTCATTATTGCTAATAGAGAATCCTTTTTTCAGAAAATGCTGGAAGGGGAAAGAACATTCTTTTTTATTTTTACCCGTCAAATTTCCTAAATGTCTCCATAGCATTTTAGGGTTCATAGACGATTCTTGTATTTTGGTTTTGTAATACATTATTTTGGCTGATTTAATTAATGATATTTCTATAATATTTATAATATCGCATAGTTCAATATTAAAAACCTACTTAATAACTCTTTTACTAATTTGATCTCTGCACCTGATTGATTTAATAAGCCCTCGACTGATCCACGGCTTGAGTTTAGCTAGCTTATGAGGTGGTTAGATTGGTTCAGACACGCTGTTAACTAATTATTTGAAAATACGAGTAAAAACGTCTGCAGAAAGGTCGGTGTCCTGACAATCAGTGACAACTTTCCAATTTTGTTGTGTGGGAATGATTTAGCATTAACTTATAAAATTTCTTTCTTTCAATAGTAGGCCGGGCAGATGGTCTATTAATACACAATTCCCATTCGAAAGTCAGTATGTAATGGTTCGTGATTGCTTTGTTTATTACAACTGATGTTACTCCTTCAACGCTTTTTAAATCAACAAAAATGTGGTCAATGCAACTTTTACTGTTGGCTGACACTCGAGTTGCTTTATCGATACAAGTTACAAAACCGGCCGCGTACAAAACGTCCAGATACCGGTCCGTTAGAGCTGTCCTATTGTTATCAAGAATGCAGCAATTGATATCACCCACCAGCCAGTGTGTACTGTCCATGCGTCAGCTATTACAGTAAATCACAAGGTCACAGATAAATAACTCAAGGTCCCCATCATTAGAGGGGCTACGGTACACAGATAAAACTTCAAACATGTCTGCACGGCTACCAATTTTTAAGTTTAATGCGGTGGCACCATTCAATTGAACTTCACTCATATTCACATTAAAATTATCAATAACATAACAAGTTACCACATCATTTTGGTTTCTTTTACTTTTATTACAATAATAATTGTAATCATCTAATTCAACTAATATACCATCCTGCTCCTCGAACCAAGTTTCAGTCAATATAATAATGTAAAATTTAACTTTACATCCCTCCAGCACAACTAACAACTCATCAAAATTTTTTTTACAGCTTTTAATATTTAAGTGCAAAATATTAATACTCCTAATAAATGACTGTTTAAATTCTGCAACATGTTCACACTGTAAACATTCAACATTTCTGTAATAAACAGTTACACTTAACGTAAGTGTAATGAAATCATATTTATCTTGCTAATGTTTGGAGGACTCTCATAAGTATCCATAGTTATACTTTATATCATTGTCGTGAAGTCATCGTATTCTTGTCCATGCTCGGAGGACTCTCAGAGGTATGCATAGTTACACTTTATGTCACTGTCGTTGACCCCTCTTTATCTTACTCATGCTTTTAGAAGACCCTTGTAGGTATCTATGTTACATTAGTCCGTGTCGTGGGATCATCTCAGTCTGGCACGCGTTATATTTGTAGGGGAAGGTTGGATGCCAGGATTGGGGCTGGATTGGATGACATGAGATATGTTCATATTGGATGACATGAGTTATTTTTATAAGGGCTAGATTGAGTCGTGTTCGAATGGTTTAAGTTGGATGTAAATAGTCATGTTCATAGGGGTTAGGTTGGATAACATGAAAGTAAGGGGATAAAAGGGAAAGTAGGTTGGACGCCAAGAATCTTATCACAGGGGTGTAGGTCGGCATCATGTAGGGGCAGGTTGGACGCCAAGAATCGTATCACAGGGGTGTAGGTCGGCATCGTGTAGGGGCAGGTTGGACGCCAAGAATCTTGTAACAGGGGTGTAGGTTGGCATCGTGTAGGGGCACGTTGGACGCCAAGAATCTTATCACAGGGGTGTAGGTCGGCATCATGTAGGGGCAGGTTTGACACCCAATATTCGTGTTCGTACAGCGTGGAGCGTCCCGAGTGGCAAACAGTGGCTAGAAATTTCACAGAAAATGTTAAATTTACAAGCTCTTCCATCATAACATAATTAATGTTTTTTATCATTAATTATCTGGTTTTAATATGATTAATAAGACTGGAAGATATTTTAAGACTAAAACACGAAACATACTTTGAATGAAATAAAAACCATTGCAATATGTTTTTCATAATACGTATTTTTGTACAATGATATATTTGGGTGATTGCAAAAATTGGTTGGAAATATTTTAAAATCAAATCTCAACTCATCAATTTTGATTGGTTAGTGAAAGACTAAAAGGAAAGATTTAATATACATATCATTAATATGAGAGAAGTTTGACTAAGACTTCAAGACTACGAAGTTGAAGAGTTCTGCACAAGTTGAACTCTGATTAAACTCTGCAAGTGACATTCATCATAACTTTCAACCCTTATAATATGGGAACTTACTAAAATTACAATATATAAGGTCTTATTCATACTTTAGTATCTGATTAAATATTAACAAAACGTCACCAATTTAAATAATGAAACAATATTCTTGGACCACTTAAAACATAGTTTCTAACTTAAAGTCAACAATATAGCTCCATTTTCGTTCTAAGGAAAGAATGCATGTATTATAGATAATATAAGCCAGGAAATAGTCGTTTATGACTGACGTTTTAGTATAAATAGTAAAACCACAGTTTTGTAGACAGTATTCAAACATCTCAATGATACATAAATTAATTACTGTAACTGTAAGACAATAAAACATTTAAACTTGTTTAAGACAAGGCTATGGTAATTTCATAAGAATTTTCTGTTGGAAAAGTATGTTGATTACATCAAACTACCTGTCTCTAATTTATGGTGTTTGGCAGTCGTCAAAGAACCACGTTGTAATGTGAGTCTGAGGGCTCATGTGTACAAGG